>CAXKVV010001840.1:0-38084 GCA_964058805.1 Schoenoplectus triqueter
AAAGAGTTCAATACCAAAATCATGTGGAAATATAAGGCGAGAGCCTTGGTGTTTGGGCTCATAATACAAATACCAGTGAGTTTGTCCATTTGATACAGAATAAACACAAAAATGGGCAGGGTTTGTATTTTTTCCTTCAAACTATCTGTTGCTCGATGATAAAAGTTGCTCATATTGGTCGTCCACGGTGCAAACTAAGGGATATGTCAAGAAAATTGGTGGCTAATAATAGTCACTTCCGATGACATATAAATAAATAAACTCTCGTACTTATTAATACCTAATAACAAAATTTTCTTCTCCCCAAATAAAATAATAATAAAGTATATATATATATAAAACAACAAAAATATTTTCTATATTTTCTAGTAAAACATATAAAAATAAAAAACTTTTAAAAAGGTGTCGTCACCTTTGTCCTCGACACCACGAGTGTTATACAAAACTAGGTTGGGTGTATTTATCCGTAAAAGCACTGCATGCCCAAGGAAATGGTCTGTTATAATCTCATAATAGATCATGGAGGGGTCAGATTAAAGGGTTTACGCTTTTACCTGTCATTTTATGCTAAACAAAGTGATTTGCTTAAAGAAATGACCTCGGTCATGGAGAGCAAACCTACCTGATGAACGTCTATCTCGTAGGGATATAGAATGGATATTTGAGGGTAGGATTCCCATCAAACAAATTGAGCGGAGATAAGTGAGGGGAGTATATGCGAGCTTTCAGAATAAAATATCAAATAAATATACGTAAGGAGCATCCACAAAATGGTGTTATCAATTTAATATATAATCCAATTGATACTAGTAAGTTTATCCATCAATAATAAAGGGATAAATGTGTTTATTTTGTACCTGACCTAGAGGTCAATACAGATAGGTTCGGTATCCGTAAAATACTATGGTTACTTAAGCTTTCATATTAAATAAATAGAAGAAAAGTAATGTATAGAACAAGTGTAATAGGATATTATAAAGATTTTATTGTTGAAAATAGAAGACATATTGTGCTTAGGATATTATAAAGATTTATTGTTGAAAATAGAAGACATATTGTGCTTAGGTGCTTTGTGATAAAGATTTTGAAATATGAAAAAGAACAGATGGAATGTTTTCTCGCGCTACAGAGGAAGTGATGAGTAAATAATATGAAAAAAGTGATCATCATCCACAACAAATAAAAACAAGGCATGACAAGTAAAGAAAAAAATAAAAGAGTAAAGAAAATACAAAGATACAACCTAAGAGTGTGAAAACCAAGACTCGAGCTCAAAAACCACGGCGCTGATAATGTCCAAGTGACCATGAAGAGCATGCATGTCCTCCTCCTCAGCCGCCTCGAGGTCCAAAAACCGAGCAAAGGCCATATCCCGAGCGCCTATACGGGCCTAAAGAGTCCGTAAAACCCCCAACAGATACTAGGATAAGCCCTCAATCGACTATTGTCTATCCCCTATCTCTTGAACGAGCCATCGAGCGGAGGGTGGCACATAAAGATAACTGCTGAAGATAGTGAAGTCGGGCAGCCTCCAAATGCCTACGAATCTCGTGGATCTCTAGCTTACACTGGTACACCAAAGAGCTCACGTCTTGATAAATCCCGAGCATCTCATCACATCTCTCAACAATGAAGTCGCTCGAGAGGTGAGGGACAATGAGTAGAGACGGCACGATAGCGTCCGGCATAAGCTCACGCTAATCAAAAGAGA
The DNA here is from genome assembly GCA_964058805.1 of Schoenoplectus triqueter. Taxonomy (NCBI): domain Eukaryota; kingdom Viridiplantae; phylum Streptophyta; class Magnoliopsida; order Poales; family Cyperaceae; genus Schoenoplectus; species Schoenoplectus triqueter. Next base: position 1,712 of record CAXKVV010001840.1, read on the forward strand.
TATCCTCGAGAAGGAAGTCTAGTATCTCAAGATATAACAGATAGTCTCTAAAGAATATGCTCTGAAGTGAAGCCTCCAACTCCGCCAGAGCTAGCCTCACATCTCCAAAAGTGACATCTACAACACAAAGAAGCAAGTCATATAACCTGTCATAATAAAAAGGAGAAATGAAAATAAGGAAGGAATATAACCTGATGTCTCGCTGTCAAGGCCGACGCAACTGGAGTGAGAACGGGCACATCTGCAACCTCAGGGGGGTCTGTGGGCATGCTAGGGCCGGCTATAAAATAAAAACAAAGATGTGAATGCAGTAAAAAAAAGAAAAGTCAGGATAAAGTAATAAAAGAAATGAGAAGTACCATGATAATTGTGGATTTTAATGGGACTCTCTCTCGTCGGGATCTCCACGCCTAGGCTATCAAACAACTGCTCCTCCAACCAGCTCTTCTCCGGCTCAAAATCATATCCCGCAGCGGTCTGCTCAGTCATCTCCTCCACCCAACTGTCTCTAAGCTCGGGTGTGACCTCATAATAAAAACTAAGAGATGTGGCTCGTCAATGGACGCGAGAACGGAGGGCGGCTTTGCCTCAACCAATGCCAACTCATGACTCACAGGCTCAATAGCTAGTAGATGCTCCTGCTCAGTTGATGCCTCCTCCGGCTCCAAGGCAGTAAGAATGGGCTCAAGGACCACCTCGTAAGAATATTCATCTTCGGTAAGCACTAGCAGTATATGAGGAGAAGTAGACCTACCCTTAATGTGAGTGAACGACTCGGATCGATATGGAGATGCCATGTCGGTGTAATTAATCTCGGAGTCTATATAGTTTATGTATCAGTGCGGGAACACAGGTACAAGACAGCAAATAAATATGAAATAATGCACACAAACCTGCAGAAATGAGACCAGTGTGGGGCCCAAAGATAGAGGCACCCTCCAGCGCTGGTAGACCCGCGAAGATATCATCCTAAGCTAACTCAGAAGGAGATGTCCCGTGAGATGAATAAAATAAAGATACAAACTCTAATTAAGACCATAACTAAAGCAAGCCTAAGTGAAAAGAGATAAACATGCGTAAAAGATCTCTCATGGTAGGAGAAAGGAAAAGAAAATGGAGAAGGTGGCTGAGAAGTGTCGCCCTGATCTCCCTCCACGATGGATGAGATAGGTGGCTCGATATGTGGCTGAATAGAAATCTCGCAGGCCCGCGGACGAGGGACTGAGAACCTAGGCTCCACGCTATCATACTCATAAGCCAGATCTAAACCAAAAGAGAATCGATCGGAATATAACCAAAATTTTGTAAAGCAAGAATGATTGAAGGCAATAGTATGATGTACATGTAAGGATAGTCCCGACAGGAGAATGAGAAAATCGGCTATCCAAACCCTGAAAATAAACGGTATCTATATATGGGAAAAGGCAGCGATCATGCGGGATGGTGTCGCTCAATAAAACATGTCTGTCTCGGGGGCACATGCTCCGGACAACCACAGGTGGAGTATATGACTGATAAAAGCGGATGACATCATAACATCACTGCTGATAACACCTCAAAAAGGTAAGAATCCTAGAAGTGGACGACCTAGATAAAAGAGAAAGGGTGAGTGGGGTGCGGCCGGCCCAAAGGAGAAAGGAAAGAAAACTTAGCCCAACCTTGAAACAAATAGGAGAAGAGCTCAGCCTAAAATAAGAATGAATTAAATTGGAAATGTAATTGGACCCAAGTCGCAAAAAAAAAGAAAGAAAATAAACTTTGCCCAAATACTAAAGCACAAATTAATTAATAATAGAAATATAAAATTAAATTGTAAATAAATCATTGGGAAATATTCCCAAATTTCAAATTGACTCATATTTATTTCTAAAAATCCACTATTTTTCATAGTATTTTTCAGAATAAAGATATTATATTTTTATAATGTTTATAACATTATAATAATTTAAAATCAACATGGTACTTATATTTTTTTATCATGCTTTGACTTGGTATTTTAAATATAAATAAAATTTATAAAATTCATATAAAATAATAGAAAATAATATATGAATATTATAATATTTTTCAGTATGAAAATCTTATGTGAAAATTGGGTAAAATAATAAGTTAATGAAATAACATAAAAGACCCTTTAATAAATGATAATATGTTAATAAAATAATAACATCAAATAATAAATTGTTGAATAATAATATAAATAATAATAATATAATATTTTGATTATAATAATTATAATAAAATAAATAGTAATAATAAAGAATAGTATATGATAATAAGAGTGAGGATAATAATAAATAATAACAAAAATGAAAGTTACAAATAGAATGTGCATAATAAAAAAATAATATAAATAATATAAAAGAGAATAATATAACAAATAAAGAGAAAAGTAAAATAAAATAAATAAATAACATAAATGATAATAAGAATAAAGACGTGATAAAATAAGAAAAATATCAAAAATATATATATAAATAAAATAATAAAGAGAATAATATACAAGAGAAAGAGAAAAAGGAAATGACAAAGACAGTGATGATGATCATGTAGCAAAGGTGATCATGTAGTGATGATAATCACATGATGATAAATATGATCATATAGTGGTGATGATCACATGATGATAAAGATGATCTTGTAGTGGTGATGATCACATGATGATAATGATGATCATGCAATGATAATGAACATACAGTAACGATGATCATACGGTGATGATGATCATATGATGATAAAGATGATCATACAGTGATGATGATTACATGGTGATCATGATGATGATGAAGATCACATGATGACGAAGAGTGTCATGTGAAGGAGATACAGAAGATGAGAAACATGGTGACAAGGATGATAATCACACGACCATCCAGGTGTCAGCCACCTCACGAAGCTTATATCCTTGGCCTCACATTGCCAAGTTCATAAGTTCATCCTTCAGTATATCTACCTCAATGTTAAATCAACCAAGTGTTTTGAGTTTAACTTTGTACGTGCGGTAATCCTAAATTTATGAATTGACCTAGTGCTTCAGATTCATAATCTAGAAAATCAGTAAGATGTGCACGCGAGTTAAGCTCACTAATTTTCTGATTTACCAACCTCAAGGCAAACTGGCATAGTGTTTCAGGCTCGGTTTTGTGTGATTAGATGGGTAGTATTTCCTTGAATCAAAAGGACATACCTAAGTTCATGAATTGGCCCGGTGCTTTAGATTCATAATCTAGAATATCAGTAAGATGTGCAAACGAGTTATGTTCGCTAATCTTCTGATTTACCAACCTCAAGGCTAGGTGGCATAACGCTTTAGGCTTGACTTTGTGTGATTGGATGGGTAATGTCGTCCTGAATCAAAAGGACACACATAGGTTCATGAATTGGCCCCGTACTTCAGATTCATAATCTAGAATATCAGTAAGATGTGCATACGAGTTAAGTTCGCTAATCTTCTGATTTATCAACCTCAAGGCCAGCTGACATAACGCTTCAGGCTTGACTTTATGTAATTGGATGGGTAATATCGCCATGAATCAAAATGACACACATAAGTTCATGAATTGGTCAAATACTTCATATTCATAATCTAGAAGATCAGTAAGATGTGCATGCGAGTTAAGTTTGCTAATCTTCTGATTTACCAACCTCAAGGTCAGTTGGCATAACGCTTCGGGCTTGGGTTTGTGCGATTGGATGGGTAATGTCGCCCTGAATCAAAAGGACACGCCTAGGTTCATGAATCGGCTCAGCGTCTTGTATTCATAATTTAGAAGATCGATGAGATGTGCAAGCAAGTTAAATTCGCTAATCCACTGATATACTAATTCCAAGATCGACTAACATCATTAGTCTGATTTTTCATAATTGATCAGGTGTCAGCTATCTTATAAAGGCTCACGCTACGGGTTTTGGACTGCCAAACTCATAAGTCCTTAACCTGACCCACCATTTCACTCGTCACACCATACTCCATAACCCAACGCTCCACGACCACTCAACCACTTATATCTATTTAGTTATTGTATTTACTTCTCCTTTCATGATTCAGAGGTGTCTCAAGGTTAAGAGTCGGATAATTAACGGTGGAGTTTTGCGCCCATCAAAATCTGTAAAAACTCATAATCTCTAAAAACCCTCTAAATATGAATTCAATAATCATAATATATCTCAAATGCACGTTTAGAGGGATTTTCGTTTTCATAGACAATACTTATGATATATTATGGTTCGGTTAATTCATCCACAATAAAGTAATATCCTAATAGAAAGAAAACACTACAATAGTTATACAAAAAATTTATAAGACAGAGAAGTTTCAACTAGCACCACATAATGAGGAAATACACCAAAAATTATAACGGAGTAAAATGCAAGAACTATAGGGCCACGGACTAAATTAAGGCAGAAGACAACTTAAAAAGCTACATTAATGGTAGAGAGACTACGGTCAGTGCAGCACTTCAAAGGCAATTCAAGTTACAAAAGTATCAAATTCAAATATAGAAGTGGGGAGACTAATGCAAACCACCACAAGCTCGAAAGTATGCAGTTATAAGGTACAATTTAGGAAGCCGGAAAGGAAAGAATTAGACAAAAATCCCAAACGGAGGAAAGTATCCAGGCTTGATAAGGTAGGTAACTCAGGAATTCAGCGCCTTAATTTTGAAATGAACTGGAGGACTTCACACGCCACGGTTTCGACATCGAGGGCCGAAGAGATGCCTAATCTCGACAGATAACCCGCAGGCTTTGTACGCTCTTGATACAATATTCGGAGGCTTATACATACCCTAAACTCGAAGGCTTAATTATAAGATCTCGGTATTCCTAATCATGATTCTTGACCCCGAAGGCTTTGATAATAAATTATGCTCTATTTTTCAGGTCACATAAGTTCGAAGGCTAATGATAGAGTCCAATGCTAATTTCGGTCCGGACTCAGCTTGGAATCGGCTTTAGATATCCAAACAAGACAATAAGTAAAGAAACTAATTGCTTGGCCAAATCTCAGTTCCGACATTTTCGATTTCGATCTCGGGAAAAATTCACAATCTATGTTACACAAACGTACATTAGATAAAGAACTAATAAATATTCGATATATTATACCTATACTAAATACACATATCACTTACATAAACAAACCTTGAACTTCAAAAGAAGTACCTAAATACTTGTATGTGTAAATTTGCGCAACTATGTTAAACAATAATAATGTTAAACAATCAAAATGCATGTAAGTATTAAATTTGATACTTGTATATCTCTCTTTGAACGATATATTGATTATGCAATGTCAAGACAGTTGTCTTCATAATTTTCTTACGTGATCTTTTAATAATAATGTATGGCTAATTCTACTTTGAATTGGAAATAGTACTTTTCATTGATAAATGATAATGATTTTATCTATTTAACCTCTCTTCTTTAATTACATTAAAAAATATATTATAATCATTCGGTACTTAAAATTGAACATTCTAAAATCGTTATGATCCACAGCAGAATCTCATAATATATCATTAATTATCTATCTTTTGAAAATTTAAAGTATTTTGATGTATATTTTTCTAGTTGAATCGCTTTTAAAAAGCGGGTGTCCTTGTCATTTTAAAAGAAAATCTGTTATGCTGATACTCACATCTTGAATTCAACTTTCCATTATAGTAACATAAAATTTTGACGAACTTTTTGTTATTTATAACAATAGTCATTAACTATTTGTTGGATACATCAATTTTAGAATAAATAAAGTATGAAATACAATAAAAAATTCATAAAATTTGTCAAAGAAATTAGCTAGAATATTTAAGAAGTTTGGGGAAAAAGGCTGGAAGAGCAAATCAAAATAGGAGAGCAGACCATAGAAGTTTGCCGGTTTATTTTTATATAAAAAAAATTACCCTGATTGTTTGAACTCCATAAAAACGAGAAATGAAGAAAAAGAAGGAAAGAGAGGGAGATTGTGTGCTGTTGTTAGCTAAGAAAAGGGGGAAGCTGTTGAGAATCAAGGCAATTAAGCTGCGCTCTGGCTCACATCCTTGTTGCTGATTTGGATCTTATTTCCGATAATTGGAAAACGGTTTCCCTCTTCCCTTGCCCAGTGCCGTTTGTTTCTTTGACGTTGCGTTGATTGAGTTGGGTGTGAAGGGCTGAGCTCTGGTTGCCTTTCAGCCCTTCCTGTTGGTGGTTCATTGTTGTGATGAACTTGTTGTGTTGAGGTTGTTCTGTTTTGGAATACATTTTTGATTTTTCGTTGACTTGCACCGGACTGGTACCAGCCCCAGACTTGGTTGTTATCAGGCTGGCTGTTACCTCTCTTTTTTTATTTGTTGCTTGAAGATCTGGTACCATTCAGGCACCAGACCTGTAGCTTGTTTGTGCGTTGTTGGTACTGTGGGTTCCTTTTTGGCACTCGTAGGTACCGAGTATCAACTCTGGTTTGGTTACTGGTACAGCTCCAGGGCCTTGATTGGGGTGACAAATAAATTAAGCAGTTTTTTTTAATTAAATTTGTGGTGATAACCTTGTCAGAGGGGTATAGGCACAAATAAGCAAATTTCTTGAAGTACGCCGGTTGAGTTCTAAATTTTAATAGCTGGGGCTATTAAGCCTTAGGCCTAAATTAATATGAGCTATGGGCTTTTTCTTCGATAGCTGGCCCGGAGAATTAAAGTTGGTATTATTGAATGTGAGGGGATTACTTAACAATTACTATTTTGAAAGACATGAAATTTTTAAATAAATTTAGAAAAAATTTAAAAATAGAAAAAATTATAGGTATATATTTTTTTATTACTTTTAAATTGATAGTATTTTAAATTTTATGTAATTTAATTATTGTTTGATAGTCCATCAAAGAGACAAAGAGTGTTAACTCAAAACCATTGCAAATTGTATAATATTTTGATAGTTTTTAATGAACTATCAAACGATAATAAAATTGAGTAAAATTTAAGACACTATCAATGTATAAGTAATATATATATAGAGTAATGCTATGGTGCTTCGCGAAGTAAAAAAAATTGTGCTTCGCGTCCGTATCTCAAATTTAAAAGTTCAAACGGCCGATCCAAACCGTTGAGCATCATCTTCATATTGAAATATCCTTGGAGATCAAATTTTATATTTTTTTGAATTTTTTTGATATTTTTTAGATGGGTACAAAATCGCTTGTTTTGGATGGTGCAGAAATCTTTAGATCAACAAACTTTGTACCCATCTAAAAAATATCAAAAAAATTCAAAAAAATATAAAATTTGATCTCCAAGGATATTTCAATATGAAGATGATGTTCAACGGTTTGGATCGGCCGTTTGAACTTTTAAATTCGAGATACGGACGCGAAGCACAAAAATTTTTTTGCTTCGCGAAGCACCATAGCATTACTCTATATATATATATATATATAGAGAGAGAGAGAGAGAGAGAGTGTTATACTACGGTTAGTCGCGAAGTACAAAAAAAATTTGTACTTCACGTCATATCTTTCATTTCTAAATTTAAAACATTGATCTGACCGTTAAAAGTGTTCTTCATATGTTTGGAGACCAAATTTTATATTTTTTTAGAAATTTTTTTTATTTTTTTAAGAGATGAAAATGCATTGAGTTTATGATTTTTAATAAAAATGATTTTCTTATCCTCAAAAAAATAGAAAAAAATTTCTAAAAAAATATAAAATTTGGTCTCCAAATATATTTCAATATGGAGAATAGTTTTAACGGTCGGATCGGTATTTTGAATTTAAAAATAGGAGATACAATGTGAAGTACAAAAACGTTTTGTACTTCGCGACTAACCGTAGCATAACTAAATATATATATATATATATATAAAGGATTTAATTATAAATATTTTATGATAATTTAAGATAATTTTACTATGATTTTGATATTGCAGTCCGCAAAGATTTAACCATAATATTATATTTTATGTATAAAGGATCTAAAGATATTTTATAATAATTATACTATGATTCCAATATTGCAGTTCATCAAACAGATGTGCATCGTTTATTTAAACTTGAGCTGTTTAGATTTTACGAACAGACCTGCAGTCCCTTCATGTGTAATGGTCAATTTTACTTTTATAAATTATCATAATACAACTGATCATATATAGAGAAATTTGTAAAAGCTAATCTGCTCATTGAGAGAGCATATCTTTAGAAAAAAAAAAGTTGCACCGACTTTATTCTCTAGTTCTGCTGATTGTTTTTTCAGTGCAATTGTGAGTTGATCAATGAATTTTAATAATCCGAGATGGTGACAAGAAGTTTACTATTTGGATTTTTGAAACACAGCTCTAAATAATAATAATACAATAATAAAATGTATTCAGAACAATTAGTTAATGTTTTTTTCGACAAAAATGGGGTTATAATAAGAAAATTCACATGTATTTTGGGGCAAATTTTCAATGTATTTGATTTTTTGCCCCTTAAAAATTCAGAAGTATTAAAGTAAATATCTTCATGAAAAAAATGCGTCACTGCACCGATAGCGGGGTGCATTTTTGAAGATTACGAGTGGCGATTGAAGGGCTTAAAATGGAGAACGCTAAATAGCTTAGTTTTCTTATTTTTATTTTATTCTTTTAGTAATGACTATACTTTTATTTCAATTTCTGCCTTATTAAACTATTTTTCTTTGTCTAAGGTAAAAGTAGTTTATTTTTCCTTTACCTACTTACCTCAAAAAAAAATAAGAGACTACGTCCAAGTAGGATTGTCAATGGATATCCATAATCCGAAAATCTGATTCGAATCCTTACAAATGGATCCGCATATGGATCCTTAAAATATATTCATTAGTTTATTAGATTCACATATGAATTCTAGAAAATGATCTGTCTAATATAATAGATCCGCATTTGGAGCTTATAAGATTCGAATTCGAATCCGCTATGAATTTGATAAATAAATAAAATTATATCGTATGTCAATTAATTAAATAAACATATCTAATTTAGTTTAAATTGAAGAGTAATGTTTATGTTTCACTCTGCGTTGATTCATAAAGTTAAATAGTAGTTATTATATTAATTAGATAGATTTTATTATGTTATTTGATGTTTATTATATATTTTGAAAGTTGGAACAAATAGTTATGATCGTTGCTATGTTTATGATTGGAACAAATAATTTTAAGATTGATATAATAGTAAATGTGAATTATGGTTGTTATTACGTTTGAAATAATTTTAAGATAACATCATGATTTTTCTCTTGTCATATATTAATTATGCTATTTTTAATATTATTATAATATAAAATCCGAAATATGATCCGAATCCGATCCGAAATCCGCTATAATAGTAAATATAAATTCACATTTAGATTCTCAAAATTTTATTGGATTCGAATCCACATATAAATCTTATATTTTTTTTAATGGATTCACATTTGAATCCTCCGATATCCGATTCGAATCCGATCCATTAACAGCCCTACGTCCAAGACTCCAGTACAAAATAGTGAGCTCCTTTTAAAGTAGTAGACATGTTTGAGAAGTAGCGGACGCCATGATAAGTACTCAAGGGCGGTGCTTCTAAAGGAGGGGGGCTATGACCCCTCAATTTATTTTAAAATTAATATATCTATTAAATATTTTAGACATTTTATAATAACTATACTATGATTTTAATAATCGCAGCCCTTCTTAAAAATAAAAATAATAATTTATGTGTGTAAAATTGTTTTGCCTTGAAAAATCTAGTCATGCTCCGCCAAGTAATGGACGCATTTTGTGAATGTTTAAGATATATGTATTGATAATTGATAGGCAGATCCAATAAAAATTTCTTTTGAATAATAAAGAAATCCAATATAAATAAGTCTACAGACTACAGAGATCCAACTGTTAGCAAAACATCACAAAACCATGAGGTTATAGCTTGAAGATCAATGGAAAACCCAATGTATTTAGAAAAAAAATTACTGCAATTGCTAGTGAAAACAATGAATTATTATAATCAAAGATGAAGGAAAAAAATTGCATGTGTATGAGTCAGTAATAAAATATATTTAGAATAGCTAGTTAAATATTTATATTTGCAAGATAAAATTAAGGTCATGAATACATTTTAAACCTCAATACAGGGCTGCATAAGAAAGTTCGGGCTCGTGGCTCAGTTCAGAATCGATCTAATTTGGCTCAAACTAATTTGATTCGGTAATGAGCTGAGTTTGAGTGGAGTTAGTTCATCTCGTAATTCCACTCGACTCGAATAACAAAAATTTATATATTTTTTCGTCGAACTCTAACTCGATGACCTCTCTCATTCTCTCTTATCGTCTCAATGATTTAATATCATTTACTCACTCGTGACTCGACCAATTTTTTTTCATTATGTCTATTTAAATTAGTACAATAAAAATGTCATTAAAAATATAGTTTTTGACGTACCAATTTTGTACCAACTCTTGTACATATTTTATAGTTTGGACATGTATCAAATCTAAATGTCAAATAAAGTTAACACACATGTGTTAGCTCGTGAGTCAATTTGCGAGCTAGCTCAATAATGACTAGCTTTTTTGAACTAAAATTTTTAACTCAAAATATTTCACGAAATCAACTTGACTCGATTTATATTTTTCATAAGTTGAACTCAAACTCAACTCATTTATAGCTCTGCTCCAATGTCTTCAATCCCTTCCTCTGAAAACTTTGAAAAAAGTATTTAAAGCAACGTCTCCCATATATATATGGGGGTTAATCTTATGACATATCACTGAACTTTGATATTTATCTATATTTGATCACTGAACTTTAATTTATTCATTTTTAGTCACTGAACTTTGATGTTTATTCATATTTAGTCACTCCAATTAGTTTTTTCACTAAAAAATAATTGAAATAAAATTATATTTATTGCTAAAATTAATTAGAATGAAAAATAGATAAATAAAATAAAATTATATTCACCTTTTCATTAGTTTTTTAATTATTTTTGAATGAAAAAATTAATTGAAGTGATTAAATATAAATAAACATCAAAGTTCAGTGAGTAAAAATTGATAAATGAAAGTTCAGTGACTAAATATGAATAAACATTAAAATTGAGTGACATGTCAAAAATTAATCCTATATCTTGACTAAATTGGACGCAGTGAAGAACTCCATGAAGATCTTAATTGTCTGGAAAATCTAACAAAAACGGCCGGAGACATGAAAATCCAAAGTCCTTTCCTGAACAACCACACGAAGGGCCACATGGCACACGGAATTAACGAGAAGGGTATAACAGTAATTAATTGAGCCTGACGATGATCGCGCAGCGAACACTGACGCCTGTTGTACACATGGCCTCGTCTCCATGCTTTCGCCCTATTCGCAGTCAAACCTTTCACTACAACTACAAGGCATCACCGTCCTCTCCTCTCCGCTCAGCCCCTCCCTGTTTCTTTCTAGCATTTCCTCCCTCCTCACTCTATAAAAGTTTGATCCTCATGCTTATGCTTCCTCATTCCTGGAGTGATGCGAGCTTAAGGTAATTAATACACATTTTAAAGCTCAATCCACATGCACATTTTAAAGTCCTCTCCTCTCTCTCTCTCTCTTATTAACATCTTTGGCTCTGAATTCTAAACGGCGAATTGACTGTCCTTTCTTTCTTTACGTGCGCGTTTCACCCACCAAAGTCCAAACTACAAAACAATCTACTTCAGAAGTTATTCAACTTTCGTTTTCTTTAGTCTTTATTATTCCTTTTTTCGAATTCTGAAATTTTTCTTTCAAATTGGTTAACTGGCAGGGCGAGAAATTGGCATTAAATGCGCGCACTTGGAGAAGGGAAGGAAATAGCGAGTAGACCCTGATCATTTATTTTATTCTATTTTTTTTTTGAGGAAAGTAGACCCTGATTACGAGCTTGTGTGTATTTTATGAGGGCTTGTGGCAGATAAAATCCCCAACATTTATTGCTTCGGGATCCTCTTCTAGCTATTTATAAAACCCACATTTTGTGGTGGCATAGCTTCCCTTTCTCTCTTCTCCTGTGCTAAGTGCTCACATTTGGAAAAGAAAAGAGACGAGGGGCGAATGGGGAGAGCTCCGTGCTGTGAGAAGCAAGGGTTGAAGAAGGGGCCATGGACGCCTGAAGAAGACAAGATCTTGGTCGACTATATACAGGCCCATGGCCATGGCAGCTGGCGCTCTCTGCCTAAGCTCGCTGGTTTGATATCTTTGCAACTATTCTCTTCGCACGTTTTTCTTTCAGTTTTATGCGTTTGACAAAACTTTTAGAGGCTATGTGGCTCCTTCAACTTTGTTTCGGGCTAAGTTTCGTATTGATCTTACAAGCATTAAGCACGGCTTTTATTTTCGTTTTCATTTTAGTTTGCAGGTTGATATATCTGCATTTGCAATTTTCAGTTAATCTGCTCAAAAGCTATGCAAATTTTTTTGCTTCCGCGCATGCACTGAATTATCTTTTTTACTTCTTTTTCTTCGATAATTTTCTGGTGCAGGATTGTTATTCTGGGTAAAATCAGAGGGCCCGCCTCAGGATTAGCTTGGTCTTAGTTGGTACAAACATGGAATGATTGCATTTAAGTACTCCAATCCAACTTTAATGACTTCCAGCTGTTTATATCATACATTGTACTTGTAGACTAGACTTGAGTTTGTTTTCTTGTATCCTGTACCACACCCCTACAGTCTACGCCCCTACGAAACGGCGTGGTTGATAAATGCCATTCTTTTTACATACTAGGTTTGTCATGATTGCATTTCCCTGTTAAATTGCGTTTGCAAAAGATAAATGAAGAAATGATTGATAAGGACATGGTACAAACTTACAATGTATATGCATCACTACATGGTGTTGGTACTCTTGGTCCACACTTAAATGAGTGATCCATGTAGGTCTCAGCCGGTGTGGTAAGAGCTGTCGGCTCCGGTGGACCAACTATCTGCGGCCAGATATCAAGCGGGGCCCGTTTACTGATGAGGAACAGAAGTCGATTATACAGCTCCATGGTATCGTCGGTAACAAGTAAGAAAAAACTGCAGTTTTGCTTTTGACATATGCATATCAGTATAATAGATACAATCTGGCTGGATAAATGCTTAAAATGTGACAATTTGTTTACTGGTTGATATGCAAAGGAGGGTATGACATCTATTGATATAGGATTTCAGTTGAGAAAATTATAATGGATCAAACATAGAACAGAAAAATGTCTCCTCTTCTTGTGTCAATAATGTACTATAAACTCTACTGGCATTTTCTCAAATAAAATACTGTAAACTGGTACAAAACCAATCAGGAATGTCCATGCATAATTTTCTTTTATGTTTTAAGGGCAGTGAAAAATCATATCATAATACATGCCTACTAGTCAGGAAAATATATAACAGTTGATTGGATGATCATATCAAAGTATTCTCTGTCAAAGATGAAAAGCATTCTGGCTAAAATAAGCCTGTAGATATATGAAATGTTTTAGCTGCTGAATATATTTCTGGGTTATAAAGAAGTACAAACTTTGATGTTCATTGATGGAAGGAGGGACCCAGGTTAGTAAATATTATGGTACTGGGGATTGTGATCGCATGGACTGCTGCTTTTTTTTTTGGGCATGGCTTCTTTGTTTGCATTGTCACTCTCCGTGTCATTTAATGTTTCTCTGGCTCTATTCAATGAAATTAGTGGGGCCCTTACCTTTTTGTACTCTTACATTAACTCCTGGGTTTTTATATCCATTACTTTCCATGAAATTGTAATAGCTATGCATGCTTTTCAAATCTCTGCAAGCATGTGATGATATTTCTTTCTTTTTTTCTTTTGCATTTCTGGAAACAGTAAATTCTGTTTCTGCCTGCATATTACATTTTTTGAACGATGGTCAGTTGCTCAGCATGATCCTATTTAGCATTCAGAAAGCATTATTTATACATGCCTCAACCAAGACTTCCAATTCGTTTTTCAATAGAGTCAAATGGTGGGTTTTTTTTTATGAAAAGATGAAGATCCGGCCTTCAAATTTTATTTATTGTGGTCACAAAGTGTGACCTGAGTTACAAAGTAAAAGAAAATAATGTAGAGTAAAAATATAAGGGATTGAAGTCTGCAAAGAATGTAAAGGATTTCAATTTGCTATATTAAGATGTAATAATTATAATCCATCCATCCGTTTGTTTTCAATAGAGTTAAATGGTGATTTTAAAATTGTAAAATTTTCATGACATTACTATCAACTAAATTACCTTCTTAGTTGGAATACAAATTAAACCATTAATTTATGGGGACTCATCATCAGTCATGCAATAAAGATTTTTTAACTTGAATGTATGCATAGGTGGTCTACCATAGCTGCTCAGCTTCCTGGAAGAACTGACAATGAGATAAAAAATTACTGGAATACACACTTGAAGAAACGTCTACGTCGAATGGGAATTGACCCTGACACATATGCCCCCTCATCCCCATCAAGTGGATCCCTATCCATTGGCACAAACCCTGCTACCCGCCACATGGCTCAATGGGAAACAGCCCGCCTCGAGGCAGAGGCGCGCCTCTCTCGCGAGTCACTCCTTTTCTCTGCAAATTCTAATACCAGCTCCACAGCTGATACCTCTACTACTATCACAACCATTACAGATAACAAGTCCAATACAGAGGCTGCACAAGCTGAATCAGACTATTTCCTTCGGATATGGAACTCTGAGATTGGTGATGCATTCAGGAAGAAGATGAATGCATGTGATGTGCCAAAAGTTAAGGCTGAACCAGAGATAACTGAAGAAACTGATAGTAGAAACTACAATTGTTATTCTGGCCCAGGGGGCATTAGTTTTACTGGGTTCATTGATGACTCTTCTGGTTCAAACGAAGCAGCAGATGCTCAGGATGAGGCATACCAGATTTACCTTGAGTTTGCTGGTGATGAACTTTCACTATTTCAAAGTCAGATTGGGAGCATCTCTGCACTGTTCTCCAGTGACCTTAGTGAAGTATCATTAGATACTGCTTTCATGTGACCAGATTTTGTAGTTAACATTTTGCTTAGTATTTGGAATCAATGTTATATGTACAAATCAGATTGATTTTTCGGCTTTTATCTGGTTATCGTGTGTCTCTGAGAAGTTTTGGATGTTAAGTAGGTAAGAGTGATCAGATATAGGTATTATGCTAGGAGAATTGCTTTAGTGTGTTCTCATTGGTTGATATGAATGCTAACCAATTTAATTAGTACTTGAACTAGCTTGCTTGTAAGTTAAAATTTAGTGAAAGTTTTTTATTTTTGTGGCATTATGCGTTATATATTTATTCGGGATTAAAGGTTTTGTTGTTGTTGTTATGCCTATTATATATGATCAAAGAAGTGGCAATGCAATATGGTAAAAAAAAATTATCGGCAATGCATCTCCGAAGTGTTTCCTTTTTGTTCCTTTCCAAAATATCGGTTGATATCTGTTTCTGGTACATGGATTACTTTGGATGAAGCAGCGACAGAAGCAAGCTGATAATTAAAACAAAATATGATGTCGTGCAATTAGATTAAAAAAAAACAGTGACCCTATTTATGAAATAATTTGTAGGTGTCGGTACTGTGGTGTAGTCCAATATTAAATTTAAATTAAACCATGTCATGCACATTCCATCACAAGAATGATAGGTTTTTAGAGTTTTGAAATGGATTGGCCGGTCCAACTCGTTATAGACCGATCCGTGACAGTGGATTGGACCAGACAGGATCATGACCGAACCTGTGCCCATTTCGTGCTTTATCTTGGTCCAGTCCAACGGTGGGTCGATTCTCTCTTCATCCAAAACCGTCCCGTGCGGACCCGTGGACCGTGTGGGACCGTGAATCGGACCGGACCATCCCCCACCCCCCACCCATCCCGTACCGAACCCCCATCCGTTCCGGACCGGCCCACCCCAGACCCCCCCCCCCAAAGATACCCCAACTTTCAAAATTTCAAAAAAAAAAAAACCATTTTTTTCAAACTTTGCAAAAAAAAATAAAAAAATCTGAAAATTTTCCTCCAAAAAATATCACCCTCATTTTCATCTCAAATACATCAAAATTTCATTCTTCCTCTTCTCAAACCATCACATTCTCAAATTTTCATTTAATCTCAAATTCTCAAAATTAATTTTCTTATTTCAAAAAATAAAAAAATAGTTTAGAATTATTAATTTATTGTTAGTCCGTTGAAAAAATTTACTAATCGAAGAAGGTAGAAGCATAATATCGGTATTCGTCATTTCTCAATTCCATCGTTGTGATAATATTTCCCTTTCAAGATTAGTTTTTAATTTTAATTAGTAATAATTTTTATTTGTAGAAATTAGTTTGTGTTGTTAAATTTTATTCATAATTTTTTTATTTGAAATTTGTAGAAATTAGTTTATTTATAAAAATCTATTTTTTTTATTTGTAGAAATTTATTTTTTTCTTAAAATATTATATTCTAGTTTTATGTTGTTAGATTTAGAATATTAGATTTAATGTTAAATTCGTTTTTTTTTTGTTAGAATTTTTTTAGAATTTTAAATTTATTTTTTAAGTAGAAATTTATTTAGATTGTTGAATTTTTTTTAATTTATTTATTATGTCAAATTCATTTTTTTAGAACTTTCTTTAGAATTTTAAATTTATTTTTTAAGTAGAGATTTAATAGAATGTTGATTTCTTTTTATAAATTTATTTATTATGCAAAATTCGGTTGTTTTGTTAGAATTTTATTTAGAATGTTAATTTATTTTTTAAATAGATGTTTTTTCTTATATTTTTTTCATCAAATTTATTTTTTTTATTTCTTTTATAGAAATGACAAATCATCCTAATCCCGTGGATGATTTTATGCACCGGTTAAGTATGGATATTTTTTATGAAAATATAGTTGATAATACAAACCCCTCACAATATTATTTACAGACTAATGCTCCATATTATCCACGATATGCGAACCTCCCACTTCACCCTCAATCAACTTATATACCGCAAGATCTTAACTATTAACCTGAACACACTCCTACAATTACAGTACCTCATTATCCTCAATGCACCTCAAGTTTCCATGATATAACCGAATAATCTTCATCGCAAGTTCCGACCGCACCCTCCTCTATCATAAAAACTCCAACCACAAGTGTACCTATCACCAATGAAAGCGGGACCATCAGAAAAGAAGAGAAAGACAGCTGATCCCTCCTACGATGCACCTTGGTGGCGCTTTTATGAACAAACAAAGGATGTGAGTTGTGCCATGCTCAGCGGAAAGTGCAAGGTAAATTTTTTTAAAGCTTTTTATAAATATTCTAAGCCAAACGGTCTAAGTGTATTTAAAAAATATGTTGATAACCATGTGGTAAAAAATGAGGAACCATAAGATCAACCAGACCCTCGTTTAGTCCAAAGCGTTATAAACACGGATGGTAGTAGAACTCACCAAAGATACGATGAAAAAAGAATGTTGAGTGAGTTTGCCCGGTATATTGTCCAAAAAGAACAACCAATGAGTATGGCTAATTGCTTAAGTTTTGCCCGGTTGGTTATCCGGAGATGTGACCAGCCATTGTATAAGAGATTTCACCATAGAAAAATGGTAGCCGAGATTAAAAGACAATATAACGAATGTAAGAATGATTTATTAGCAACGTTTGGATATGCCAACTATAAGGTTTCAATTACATCCGATATTTGAACGGCCGGTAAACACGGTCTTGGTTACTCTTATGTTACTGCCCATTATATTGACGAAAATTAGATTTTACAAAAAAAAAGTTTAAAGTTTTCGTATCATGGAATTTCTGCATACCGTAGAAATTATTTACCAATTTATTATTACTGTTTTACAAGAATTTCACTTAAAAAGAGATTTAGAAAATAAAAAAAATTTGATTTCATTCGATAATGCTAGTAATAATATAAAGTCAATTAATTATTTTACTTGATCACTAAACCCTGTCATGGATGACAAAATGTTTCATCAAAAATGTAATTGTCATATTCTTCACTTTACTGTTAAGGTGGGTATTAAAACACAAGGTGTTAATACATTAATTATGAAATTTAAAAATAATCTTCACCCTATTTTTTTCAAATAATATAAAAAAATAAGAATTTCACATCTTGTGTGCCTGTTTGAGTTTGAGCAAGTTAAGAGTACCATAAGATGTAGATACCCGTTGAAAATCAACCTATATGATGTTTCATCGTTATTTTCCTTACAAGCATACTATAATCGAAAGCTTGAATAACTCAACCGAAAGGATTCATTTGCTTATTTCCGACGGAGAATGGGACAAATTTGAGATCTTAAAATCCTTCTTTGGTGTCTTCTTCACGGCAACAGTCAAACTATCGTGCTCATATACACTGTCTATATATGAGTTACTCCATCATCTTTATCATATATCCAAGGTGAATTATCTATTTTTTAATTTGATTCATTTTAACATTTATCTTTTTTTCTATCTCATCTTTTTCTATATTCTATTTTATATCTCATCCTTTTCTATATTTTTTTTCTCAAAAGGTTTATCATGAGATTGAACATATAGAAAGCCTCGACTTCTCTCTTTCTCCAATTGTAGAAGAAATGAAAGAAATTTTCTTAAATATTGGGAGTAAGTATCCGCCGTGACAATTATCACAAATTATCTTCATCCATCATTCAAGAAAAAATACACCGTAAGGATTCTTCAAAGGTACAAACAAAATATACGTCTACGCACTAATGAGGAAAAAAATCACATAAATAGTTTATTGGAGGAGATGTTCAACATTTATAACTCTCGACAAAATACGAATAATCATTCTTCTACCGGTCGCAACATTAGGTATGAATTTTAATCATCATTCTTCCTATTAAATAATTTATTCATGTGCGACCCTTTTTCGCGCGCTCCGCACCGCCGCTGGGCGATGGGATGCGGAAGAAGGACACGGAGATCCCTCCCAAGCGTGCATCTATTTAATGCCGGCTGATTCTGCCGTTTAGAAAGATTTGGATGTACATTTAGGGGGTTTTTAGTGATTGTGAGTTCTTATAGATTCCGGTGGGCGCAAGCCCCCACCGTTAATTACCCTGGGCTACTAACCTCGAGGCACCTCTGGATCTTTAAAAGGGAGAAGCAAATAGTATAGTTAAATGATGGTCAAGTGGTCGTCTGGATTCACCGAATGGTTGGTCCTGTGGAAGACGAACCTGTGAGACCCTTTTTCGCGCGCTCCGCACCGCCGCTGGGCGATGGTTTGCGGAAGAAGGACACGGAGATCCCTACCGAGCGTGCATCTGCTAAGTGCCGGCTGATTCTGCCGTTTAGAGAGATTTGGATGCACATTCAGGGGGTTTTTTAGTGATTGTGAGTTCTTGTAGATTCCGGTGGGCGCAATCCCCCACCGTTAATTACCCTGGGCTATTAACCTCGAGGCACCTCTGGATCTTTGAAAGAGAGAAGCAAATAGTATAGTTAAAAGATGGTCAAGTGGTCGTCTGGGTTCACAAAAAAGGGTCCATGGAAGACGAACCTACAAACAGATCGGTTCAGTCTTTACCGCTTCAAGAGGTAACCTTACTACAGATCAGATTAATCTCTTCGAAGGGGTTCATGGTGAGTCTACTACAGAACGACTCGACCTACTTAATCCTATGGAAGACGAACCTACTACAGATCGGTTCAGTCTATGCCACCTCGAGATATAACCTTACTACAGACCAGGTTAATCTCTTCAGAGGGGCTTGAGGTGAGTCTACTACAGAACGACTCGACCTCCGTTGATCTAGAAGATAAACCTACTACAGAACTGTGCGACCCTTTTTCGCGCGCCGCCGCACCGCCGCTGGGCGATGGGTTCGCGGAAGAAGGACACGGAGATCCCTCCCGAGCGTGCATCTGCTGGGCGTCGGCCGATTCTGCCGTTTAGAGAAATTTGGATGCACATTCAGGGGTTTTTTTAGTGATTGTGAGTTCTTGTAGATTCCGGTGGGCGCAAGCCCCCACCGTTAATTACCCTGGGCTACTAACCTCGAGGCACCTCTGGATCTTTGAAAGAGAGAAGCAAATAGTATAGTTAAAAGATGGTCAAGTGGTCGTCTAAGTTCATAAAAAGGGGTCCATGGAAGACGAACCTACAAACAGATCGGTTCAATCTTTATTTAACCCTATGAAAGACGAACCTACAAACAGATCGGTTCAATCTATGGAAGACAAACCTACAAACAGATCTGTTTTGTCCTATGGAAGACGAACCTACAAACAGATCGGTTCAGTCTATGCCACCTCGAGATGTAACCTGACCAGGTTAGTCTCTTCAGAGGGGCTTGAGGTGAGTCTACATACAGAACGACTCGACCTCCGTTGATCTAGAAGATAAACCTACAAACAGATCGGTTCAATCTTAACTAGTCAACAACCAATCACACAAAATACAACTCGAAGCGCTGAGCCGGTTGATCTTGAGGTTGGTGAATCAGGAGAAGGGTGGATATGGCCCACGTGTTTCTTCTCACCGATCTTCTAGATCATGAATTCGAAGCACTAAGCCGATTCATAAACCTAGGAAACACAATTACACACAATGTCAAACCTGAAGCACTGAGCCAGTTCGACATTGAGGCATGTGTTAGTGAAGGAACCTACCTACAGAACGGTTCACATTCACTATTTTGTGGATGAATCTACTTACAGAACGATTCAATCTCACAGTCTCGGGAAATGAGCCAGGAGGCAAACTCATCGACGGATGAGTTCAGTCTTGCTAGCTCAAATGGTCATGAATTACTTGTTCATAACACCGAGTCATTAAGATGTCGCTTCGCTCGGACATCGTAATGTTCTTCTTCTTCAAAGTCGACATATCTCTCCATGCTGATGTCGTAGCTTTGGTCATTCTTCAGCGAGCGTCAAGATGTTCTTGTCTCGACTAATCATTCTATATGTTGCATTACTTGTGCAAAATTACTATATTGCCCTACACTCCTTGTGTGAGCGTATTCAATCATGAGTTACTTGCTCATGGCAGTGAGTCATTAAGATGTCACCTATCTAGGACATCGTAATGTTCTTCTTCCTCAGAGTCAACATGTATCTCCATGTTGATGTTGCAGCTCTGGTTATTCTTCATCAAGTGTCAAGATGTTCTGGTCTTGACATATCTCCTCACGTTGCTATCGAAGCCTTAATCATCCTACGTCAAGATGTTCCTGTCTCGACGTATCTTATTATTCTTCATCAAGTGTCAAGATGTTCTTGTCTCGACATATCTTCTCAGATTGCTATCAAAGCCTTAATCATCCTACGTCAAGATGTTCTTGTCTCAACGTATCTTCTCATGTTGCTATTGAAGCTTTAGTCATCCTACGTCAAAATGTTCCTGTCTCGACGTACCTTCTCGTGTTGCCGTTGCAACCTTGTTTATCCTTCGTCAAGATATTCTTGTCCTGACTAATCGTTCTAAATGTTACATCATGTGTGCAAACATCCTCATGTGGCTCTACACTCCTTGTGTGAGCATTTTTGTTCATCTCCAAAATGTACAAAACCTATTACATAATATTTTCCATTATCACCTCTATTATAAAATGAATTTATTCATTATTATTATTATTATTATATTTTATTATTATTATTATTATTATTATTTTTATTATATATTTTTTTTATTTTTAAACTCTATTTATCTATGTAGAAAAATTATTTACAAAAATAATAAGAAAAAGGGGTTAGCTATTATTTATATTTTTGGGATTTTTATAATAGCTAAAATAGTAGAATTTTATTTTTATTATTTCTAAACTCTATTTATTTTGTAGAAAATCACTTACAAAAATAATAGAAAATAAAATGGCTATGATTTTTTATTTATATTTTCAAAATGTTCATAATAGCCAAAGTAATAGAATTTTATTATTATATTCTATTATTCATTATGTAGGAATTATTTACAAATCAAAAGATAGCTAACTATATTATTTTTTTAGTATTATTATTATTTTTTTATTTTTAAGATCTATAATAGCTAAAAAGAAATCATTATTAATATTCTATCTTATTTATTATACTATTCACCATTTTTTATTATTTCTATTTATTATCTATAGAAAAGTATAAGATTTTTTTTATTATTAGTTGAAAATAGCCATAAGAGATGGAATTCATTATATTTTTATTACAACTATTATTTTTATTGCATTTTATTCATCAAAAATATTTTTACTGTATGTTTGTATAGAAATAACAAAAGAAATGCAATTCTTTCTATTATAAAACTATATTATCATTCTTTATTATAGAAGAAAATGTGTTTACTATCTATTACCATGGTTGTATGTATTTTTGTATATTTTGTGCTATTTATTTTTATTATTTTTTTACAGAAAATATCAACATAATATCTATTATTATTTATTTTTATTTATCAAAGAATATAGCTAATCTCATTATTTATTATAGCATATTACTATCATCATTATTATTTCATGGAAAATCACTTGAAAAATCACTAAAATATATCTAGTTATTATTTATGATTTTTATTTGTATTTTTGGAATTTTTATAGTATTTAAAATGGCAAGTCAAAGCTAGGTCAAATATACCAATATATGTAATGTATTTTGCTTTTAAATTGTTTTATCATGATTATATTTTTAAAACTGGAATATTATTGTATAGAAAAATAGTATGAAAAATAAGAAAATTTTAGAAACAAATTTGAATCAATTTGGAGTTCAAGAACATTTTCAAACGATTTATTTACCCTATACTATTAATATTCTGTTATTATTTAATTAATGGGTCTAATTTGGGCCTTTGGATCTGCACCAAGATTGGCGCTCATCTTTCATTTAACTTCGTTCTTATTTGGGCCGCTGGATTCACCTCAAGATTAAACCGTATGAGATGTAAGGCCCAGATCCATTCTGGATCTTTATCATTTTATCCCAAGCGTCCGATTTATTCCAAGATTTGCACTCGCATCAATACTCGTGTCTATGCGCTAATATTCATGCGCACCCGTTTCTTTGACTGTTCTGTTGACCACTTTGCCGAGATTCGCGCTAGAGGCTGTTGCCGGCGACCGGAGCTTTGTCCTTCCGATCAGATGAACCTAGTAGCATCGTCTTGTTGTCAAGAAACTCTCTGCCACACCTGATCAAAGATCAATGCGGTGCTTCATCGTATACAGGGGTACCGTTTTCCGGTACAATCCCGGTTTGATACCAATCGAGTTTCTAATCGGAAATTCAACCTAATTAATCAATGATTCTTGCAATTAACCTTCCATTATTGATCGCCTATGCATTCTAATCATGTTTGCAAGTTTGATTCTTTCTGAATTCGTTGTGTACATCCCAATTGGTCTCGATGTCGCCTGGCATGGTACCGACCATATTTGTTTTAATTGTTATACGCTAATTAACCTTCAATTATGGTGCTTCCTTGTATCTTGAATGGATCGTATGTTTCCAGATTATCATTTAAGCTACGGAATCGAGAGGATTAAGCTATCCTTCTATCGATTCAAGATTGAACAGATCGTCGACCCGGATCAGTGAAATGGGAGAGTTATAGAACTCTACTACCAATTCAATTAAATAAAATAATGAAAATGCAGAAGGAGATCAAGACAAATTATATGAAACCTTGAACCGAAAAGCTCAAATCTTTGTCCATATGAAATTCATGGCTTATTTGAATATAATACTGGTAATTCATGAAATTTGATTGAGAGAATAAAAATTGAAAAGCAGAAATGCAAGGAAAGCATCAGAATCAATGTTATAATATTTGAATCAAATGAAAAATAGAGAATTATTATGCGGTTCAATGCAAGAGTCAAGCTTATTATACAATTCTACAAAATCATTCTCAAATACACTTTGAATTCCATAACAGTACCTAATCAAGCTTGTAGATGATGATTGAATCTCCTAGAAGCTGCAGAATGAATTGAATTGAGAGACTAAGTCTACTATCAATTAATCCAATTGCTTTCTTGTTCTTTCTTGATTCCTCTTTGCTGGCTATCAATTGGCTTTCTCTCTCAACTATCAAGATATTCTAGCTTCTCCAAGAGACCCTTTCTGTGTTCTCCAATTCAGTTTATATAGGCTAAGAGTGTGTAATTTGCTAAATGGTGATTGGTTGGACCATTAGCACTTGGATCACGGTTTGTGTTCAATCTCCACCTTTGGTTCAGTTTAGATCAATGGTTGGGATGTATTTGTGCTTTCTAATTACTCAATTGAGTTGGCTGTCAGTGGTTAAGCCGTTTGAGTTAGTTACAAAGGTCTTTTTATTCACTCTTTTGCCACTCTCCATATTAACTAACCATCACTCACTTCTGGACTGTTCTAGAACCTTCTCCACACTTGGCAATCACCAGAGAGCTCTCTGAAATACTATAAAAGCCTCTGTATAGTGAGAAATCTCCATTTCTCCATTTGAGCCCGATTTTTACTCAACTACCATTGCCATCACCTTCTTCATCAATTCATTCAATTGCAAGCTCCTTTAGTCTCTTCTTAGCTCCAGAAGTTGATCTGCCTCACCTCTTGGATCATTCTCATGCTTCAACATTGAGTTTGAGTTAGCTGTTTTCTTCCCCGATTGGTGACTTGGTGAATTACTATTTCTGAGCTTCAAAATTATCATCTTTGCATTTGAACGGCGTCGCCTTGGTGAGAGGAGGCTCTTTGTGCAATTAATTTCAACTTTGCAAGTGTACAAAGGTTAGTCCCAATTTTGATCTCATTGACTGCCTCAACTCAATTCCCTTTATTCTTTCCATATGCCTTGAAATTCATGTTTGATACATGTTCTAATCAATGAAATACACCTTTCTATCGAATGAATTTGAAGGATTCTGTCATCTCTAGTCCACTCGGCCATGGCGCCTCTCGGCCAGTCACGCGGAAGAAAAAGGAGAAGAGGAAGAAGAGAAGAAGAAAGCGCCCCCGGGGAGGCCGGTCTCGGCGCATGTGAGCCGCAGCAGAGTGGGGCCCACAGTCAGAGGGATGATGTGCATGAGCCAGGTACGACTTCCCTTTCTTTCTCTTTTATTTAAATTCCAGTTGTATTTGAATGAGATTGGTTTACATAGTGGCTTATGCGCCTCTGACTCATAATCCTGACAATAGGGTCCCACCTGTAAGATTACAGAGTTTAGGCTTACAGCAATTGATTAGTATACGTATTAGGGCTAATTAGGCTGAGTTGGCATGTTCTGATTGGCTGCTAGATTAATCACTCCCCTTTAGCATTAATGACCTGCTTAACAACTGCTGAGGTGGCCTTGTAGTATCATGCCATGTGGCATTAACAGAGTGAGATGGCCCTGTGGTATTATGCCATGTGGCATAGGCTAAATGAGGTGGCCTTGTAGTATCATGCCATGTGGCATTAACAGAGTGAGGTGGGCTTCCCTGGTTGTGCCGTGTGGCATGTATTGGGGTGAGGTGGACCTGTCATAGCCTGCCACGTGGCATGCTGGTGGGGCCCACATGTCAGGTCAGTGTGGTGGTGGGGCCCACCTGGCTGAGGTGGACCAATGGGGTGCTGACACGTGGCATGAGGTGGCCCAATGAGATGCTGCCACGTGTCATACCCTCTCTCTTCTCTGATTCTGTGTGTATGTGTTTGGGATCCCCAGTTTGCACCCAGATGAGTCTCTGTCCCCAGATTGTACCCAGAACTGCTTTGATCAAATCTCAGCCCTTGATTAATCCATTCAATCTGCTTTTATCCTCCCTGAATTTATTTTAATAGCTCCACTTATCCAAAAATCATGAAAATTTCACCAAAAATCCCTAAATTCATGATGATCATCCCTGTAATTTTTTAATTCCATTTTTGCCCCTCCTTCTCTGAATTAAAAATTCTTTTGTCAAATAAACCCTGTTATTCCTTCTGAATTAATCCCTGATCTCAATTGTAGCTTTGTGTCTCTGCCAATTATCTCCCTCTTGCAGAAACCACCCTAACTAAATATCAATTAGACTTATATTGATATTCATTAGGGCTTGATCTGATCAAAAGTTGATTACATGTCAACAGTTGATACAGATCTAGACTTGATCAGATGGTTGCTCCCAGCTTTGGCACCTGATCAGTCTTGTGAAATTGACTTTCAATCCCTTAACATGAGGGTGATTTGGTCAAAGAACTGACTACTTATCAGTAATTGACACAAATCAAAGCATGGTTAGGTGGTTGCTCACAGCTTTGGCACCAGGTCAGCTTTGAAAGCAAAATCACATTTGAAATTTCTCATGACTAGTTGCATCAAAATGCTAGCTTGGCATTGACATCATTTCATGTAGCATAGGGATTATACTGCTTCAGCTCCTTTCTAGGGTTAGCTCCAAGGGCAGATTTTTAGGGTTCAACTCTGACTCCTATAGCAGGTCACTGAGGTGTGGGGTCCACCTGTCAGTGAAAATGGTCACATGGGTGACTCATCAAATAGGCTATGTTGTTAGATTCATCTACAAGGGACTGCCAGGTGGGTCCCACTTGTCAGAGAAAATATAATCAAATGGCTGACCCATCAGGAGATTTTCTCTCTCTGAAATCTCCCGAGGGTCAGCCACCTCGAATGAATAGGAGGTGGTGGGGTATTTATATCCTCGTCTTTCACCCTAACATTTCATTGTGGGATTAATGGATTTGTTCCGGGATTAAGCAGCGACCTCTTCTGATCAGTGGGCCATCTTTTCATTGCTTTCTATCCTTCTCTCCTCTTATGATTTATCATTAATCATCAATTTATTTCCATTTATTCATCTATCCATCCTTGAAATCTTTCAAGGGTAAACAAAGAGCCACCCACCAAGACGAGCCTTGAACGCTCGAAAGGCTTGCCTTGGTGCATTATTCCTCATTATTCATCACTTCATTTCTCATGACGTCTTCTCCTTTTTGGATATTGTAGTTTCATCTCATGACGCCATTCCGCGTCGCCCCTTGAGTCATTATCATTCTTTTTATGAGGATCCTAGCGATTGGACTCCTCTCGTCTCAGCCATCCGAGCGACTCCTGTCTACCCGCGAGGCGGCGGTTTATTTTTTAGGGATGATCAGCCTCATGATATCATGCCCCTTCAGCCTTTAGGCGTTGCCTCTACAGCCCCTTTGACACATCTCCTGGGCAAGGAGATCATTGACGGGGAAGCCTCTCGGTGGACTTCCGCTTCTTTTATGGCTCCTTTAGAGTGCCACGGTTACCAGCTGGAGTGGACTCGATATATACTCATGCGGGAGAGGGCTATACTTGAGCGTACTGGGATATATGACCCGATCTTTCTGTCGATGTTTCGTTATCACATCGACACACCCTGGCTGTGGGCCTTTTGCGAGAGGTGGAACTATTCCACCAACACTTTGTTCATCGATGACCGGGAGCTGACCCCGACCCTCCTGGAGATACAGCAGTTGACAGGGTTGCCGATCTTTGGCTGGTTTTACGACGAGTTCATAGTTTCGCCTGCTGACTTGAGAGATTCATCTCGATTCCCGTCATCTTTACAGAGGGTGTATGATATATACCACCATTTGAGAGGGGGTCACTCTAGAGTCCCCTTCAGACATTGGACCGCCTATTTCACAGATCGAGTTCATACTCGTCCTGAGGGCTTAGCCTCTATTCGAGATCCTTTTGGTACAGGTCGGCTCGAGATTCACTATGATGGCCCTACCCCTTCTCAGGATGCATTGTGCTCTCACGATATAGATCGGGAGACTTATCTGACCGCATTCATTTCCTGGTAGATCTGTTACTTTTTACTACCTAGCTCCCCAGCATACACCATCCGACCTTCTGTATTTGTCATGGCGAGTTTGATTACACACGGCAGCAGGATTTCCTTAGCAGTGCCTGTATTGGCCAACATCTACAGGGGTCTTCGCGGTCTAGTATCATCTCGTAGTCCTTCGAGATGTAGGGAGCTGATTCCATGGCATTTGGTTAGCGGCTGGCTTCATATGCATTGGTCAGGTTCTTATGATCCTGGTATGGCTGCTTCACTGAGAGACCATTTACCTCTGTTGGGCGATTTAGCCGGAGTACAGCCCACTTCTTTGACTCCCACAGATGCCAGATACAGATTTTATAGGAGTCGTGATCATCTGAGGTTCGCTCGAGATAGACTGATGACTCGCAGGATAGCCAGGACCGTGGAGAGGTCAGTGGTTGATAGCAGGGTTCCTTCTTCTGACCCTTCCAGCATTCGGGATAGACTGACTGACTTGGAGTACCTTGTTAGCATCCGCCAGGGCTTCCTTCCTTTTAGATCGGGTGATCACATATTTATTGAGCCCTATTCACCTCATCGGTGTGCACATCAGTTTGGGCTAGATCAGGATATCCCAGCGCCTCTTCTCCGTCCTGAGTTTTTGGCAGCTGACTTGGAGGGTGTCGGGTGGTGTTACACTCACCTCTTCCGACTAGGTACAGGTGTTCGTTGCCAGATGGTTTCCACTTCCCGAGTTCCCACTTTCTCGAGACGTTATCAGCAGTGGTACCATGATGCCATCCGCTCTTATCAGTCATACACTCCTCCTGTAGTTGCACGTATCACTTGCCCTCGCGACGGACATGTCTTTTCTAGCGGCGATATCTCATACGGCCGCTCTCTTTTCCCAGACATCACTGTAGAGCCTATTGATTTCCAGGGTTTAGACAGCCGATTTTCTCGTGCTCCTGTTAGGACTACTCTTACAGGTACACTTCATTATCCCTTTAGGTTATTTCCTTTTGATAAGCCTCATCTCATTTCGACCAATTCTCTTTTGATTCAGAGTTGGCTTACGAATATGATCATGCGGAGCCCGGGTTCTCAGTCCCTCGTCCACGAGTAGTCGGCGCTCATTTCCAGCCACATGTCGAGCCACCGGCTCCAGCTACCATGGGGAGAGATCGAGACGGCGCCTCTCAGCCGTCTTCTCCATCTTCTTTTCCTTCTCCCACTCCGGGTGATTTTCTTTACTGACTCGCCTATCCTTATTCGGGCGCACTTCATTTACATCTCTGATTAGGGTTTATTTTTCAGCTCGTGGGACATCTCCTGTGGAGGCTACCCAAGATGACATCATAGCAGATTTATCGGCGCCTGCGAGCACTGCTATTCCAGGGTTTTACACCGACCTTGCCGTCGCAGGTTCGTGTGCTTCATTTAATACTTAGTTGCCAGCATGCACTAGTATATTCTTACATGTAGATTTTACAGGCCCTGAGGCCGATGACATGGCATCTCCTCACCGCTCGGAGTCTTTCTTTCACGACGGCCCTGCTTCACCGTCGATCTCGCTGGTGCCCACTGGAGACGGTGACTCATTCGATGTGGTTCTGGGGCTAGTGCTCACTCTTGTACGATCAGAGGAGGCTTCTTTAGAGCAGGAGAGTCCATTGGCTGTCGAGCCCGCAGGCGACGAGCCATTATTGATCGAGGGAGGGCCATCTCATGCTTCTTCATCTCCCGACGGGCAGCCTCTCATGGCCGCAGATGGCAGAGTCTCGACTGAGCGGGTTGCAGTCGATTATGACTCGGAGTTGGATGAGAGTTGGCTGGTGGAGCAGCTATTCCACAGCCCAGAGACGGGGGTTCCGGCTAGCGAGGGTCTCGCCGAGCCTCATGCTTCTCCCGGTACCTTATATTTCCTTTATCATTTGCTCATATTTTATTTTCCATGTATTTATGCTTTCCATTTTATTTTGTAGCCGGGTCTGGTACACCTGCGGGTCCTCCTGAGGTGACCGACATCCCTATCCCTGACTCAGTCCCGCCTGTCTCAGGCGACGAGGCGATAGGTTAGATCTTCTCTTCCTTCTATTTCTTCTTTGGTTATAACAATTTGTCTAACCCATTTATTTTACTTGCAGATGTTTCATCGAGGGATGTGCAGCTCGCCTTGGCCGCGCTGGCGGATGCACTCCGAGATACCTTCTTCGGGGGCTATCCGCTAGATTTCGAGATCCTGGATTCTCCGCCCAGTGGTTTCTCTTTTGATTGGTATGGGCTGATGCGGGATACCATCGCGCCAGCTCTACTCATTGCACCTCGTCTCGAGAGCACTTTCATTTCCAGGAGATGTGAGGAGCTGCTCAGGGCTTACCAGGATGCGAGCTCTCTCGTATACCAGCACGAGTTGGAGATTCATGAGCTGCGCAGACACTTGGAGACTGCTCGACTCCACTATCTTCAGCGGCTCTCTTCTTGTGCCACTCTCCGCTCCATGGGGGTTAGTGGTGGGCCCGCTCGACTGCTCGTGCAGGAGCTAGAGGACCACAGATTATCAGTAGAGGGCTTCTCTCGACATCTAGCGGGACGTCTCCCGGAGTTGCAGATTCATTCGAGCGCCCGGGATAGTGCCTTCGCTCAGTTCTTGGACTTCGAGGCAGCTTCGGAGGAGGATAGGCACTCCCTCCATGATTATCTGGAGACTATTAGTACTGTGCTATTAGAGTTGGAGTCCCGCTTTTTGGGCCCATAGACTGTACTTTTCATTTCTTCTTTTCTCCTTTTCTTTTTGCTATGTTTGATATAGGATGCCTTGACACTTGTTATCTTTGTTCTCTTTGTTGTGGACGATGTTTGCCTTTATTGTCATCTCTTCGTCACTTCCTCTGCAGCGCGAGGAAGTATTTTATTTATCTCATGCTGTGCACCCCCAATCTTATTTGTAAAAGCGCTCTATTACAACTGCTTCATTCTTTCGCAGCGTCTAATCATAATAAAAGGAAAATCTTACAACATCCTATTACATTTATTCTATACATCATTTCTCTTTATTTATGGCAATACAAAACTCAAGTAACCGTGGTATTTTACGGATACCGAACCTGTCTGTATTGACCTCTAGGCCGGGTACAGAATAAACCCGTTTATCCCTTTATTACTGATGGATAAACTTACCAGTATCAATTGGATTATGGATGCAATTGATAACACCATTTTGCGGATGCTCCTTGTATATTTAGTTGATATTTATTTGTGGAAGCTCACCCACTCTCCCCTCATTTGTGCACCGTTGCGTGCTAAAGTGGAAACTCACGTTCACTCATCTCCACTCAATTTGTTTTGTGGGGGTACTACCCTCAAACATCCATCACGCATCCCTGCGAGACAGACTTTCATCGGGTAGGTCCGCTCTCCATGACCTGAGTCACTTCTTTAAGCGAATTACTTTATTTGACACTGAATGTCGGGCAAAAGCGTAAACCCTTAATCTGACCCCTCCATGATCTATTTTGGGATTAGAAACAGACCACCTCCTTGGGCGTATGGTACTTTTGCGGATGAATGTACCTGTGCGACCCTTTTTCGCGCGCCGCCGCACCGCCGCTGGGCGATGGGTTTTGCGGAAGAAGGACACGGAGATCCCTCCCGAGCGTGCATCTGCCGGGTGTCGGCCGATTCAGCCGTGTAGAGATATTTGGATGCACATTCAGGGGGTTTTTTAGTGATTGTGAGTTCTTGTAGATTCCGGTGGGCGCAATCCCCCACCGTTAATTACCCTGGGCTACTAACCTCGAGGCACCTCTGGATCTTTGAAAGAGAGAAGCAAATAGTATAGTTAAAAGATGGTCAAGTGGTCGTCTAAGTTCATAAAAAGGGGTAAAAAGGGGTCCATGGAAGACGAACCTACAAACAGATCGGTTCAATCTTTATTTAACCCTATGGAAGACGAACCTACAAACAGATCGGTTCAATCTATGGAAGACAAACCTACAAACAGATCAGTTTTGTCCTATGGAAGACGAACCTACAAACAGATCGGTTCAGTCTATGCCACCTCGAGATGTAACCTGACCAGGTTAGTCTCTTCAGAGGGGCTTGAGGTGAGTCTACATACAGAACGACTCGACCTCCGTTGATCTAGAAGATAAACCTACAAACAGATCGGTTCAATCTTAACTAGTCAACAACCAATCACACAAAATACAACTCGAAGCGCTGAGCCGGTTGATCTTGAGGTTGGTGAATCAGGAGAAGGGTGGATATGGCCCACGTGTTTCTTCTCACCGATCTTCTAGATCATGAATTCGAAGCACTAAGCCGATTCATAAACCTAGGAAACACAATTACACACAATGTCAAACCTGAAGCGCTGAGCCAGTTCAACATTGAGGCATGTGTTAGTGAAGGAACCTACCTACAGAACGGTTCACATTCACTGTTTTGTGGATGAATCTACCTACAGAACGATTCAATCTCACAGTCTCGGGAAATGAGCTAGGAGGCAAACTCATCGACGGATGAGCTCAGTCTTGCTAGCTCAAATGGTCATGAATTACTTGTTCATGACACCGAGTCATTAAGATGTCGCTTCTCTCGGACATCATAATGTTCTTCTTCTTCAAAGTCGACATATCTCTCCATGCTGATGTCGTGTCTTTGGTCATTCTTCAGCGAACGTCAAGATGTTCTTGTCTCGACTAGTCATTCTATATATTGCATTACTTGTGCAAAATTACTATGTTGCCCTACACCCCTTGTGTGAGCGTATTCAATCATGAGTTACTTGCTCATGGTAATGGGTCATTAAGATGTCACCTATCTAGGACATCGTAACGTTCTTCTTCCTCAGAGTTGACATATATCTCCATGTTGATATCGTAGCTCTGGTTATTCTTCATCAAACGTCAAGATGTTCCTGTCTCGACATATTCCCTCATGTTGCATTACTTGTGCAAAATTACTATGTTACCCTACACCCCTTGTGTGAGCGTATTCAATCATGAGTTACTTGCTCATGGCAGTGAGCCATCAAGATGTCACCTATCTAGGACATCGTAATGTTCTTCTTCCTCAGAGTTGACATATATCTCCATGTTAACGTCGAAGCTCTGGTTATTTTTCATCAAGTGTCAAGATGTTCTTGTCTTGACATATCTCCTCATGTTGCTATCGAAGCCTTAATCATCCTACGTCAAAATGTTCCTGTCTCGACGTATCTTATTATTCTTCATCAAATGTCAAGATGTTCTTGTCTTGACATATCCTCTTATACTGCTATCAAAGCCTTCATCATTCTACGTCAAGATGTTCTTGTCTTGACACACATTCTTCATATCGCTATCGAAGCCTTAATTATTCCACGTCAAAATGTTCTTGTCCTGACTAATCGTTCTAAAGGTTATATCATGTTTGCAAATATTCTCATGTGGCTCTACACCCCTTGTGTGAGCATATCTGTTCATCTCTAAAAAGCTTGTTACATAATACCTTCTATTATTATCTTTATTAGAAAGATGCATTTATTTATTATTATTATTATTATTATTATTATTATTATTTTTATTATTATTATTATTTTTTTTTTATTTTTAAACTCCATCTATTCCTATAGAAAATTATTTACAGAATAATAGGGAAAGGGGTTAGCTAGTAACTAGAATTTTATTTATATTTTTGGGATTTTTATAATAGCTAAAATAGTAGAATTTTATTTTTATTATTTCTAAACTCTATTTATTTTGTAGAAAATCACTTACAAAAAATAATAGAAAATAAAATGGCTATGATTTTATTTGTATTTTTAAAATGTTTATAATAGCCAATAGTAATAGAATTTTATTATTATATTCTATTATGTTGAAACACTATTCATTATGTAGGAATTATTTACAAAATCAAAAGATGATTAGCTATACTATTTTTTATTATTATTATTTTTTATTTTTTATTTTCAATATTTATAATAGCTAAAAAGAAATCATTACTAATATTCTATCCTATTTATTATGCTATTCATTATTTTTATTATTTCTATTTATTATCCATAGAAAAATATAAGATTTTTTATTATTACTATTATTAGTTGAAGAATGAAATTCATTATATTTTTATTACAACTATTATTTCATTGCATTTTATTCATCAAAAATATTTTTATTGTATATATTTGTATAGAAATAACAAAAGAAATACAATTCATATTATAAAACTATATTATCATTCTTCATTATAAAAGAAAATGTATTTTACTATTTATTACCATGATAGTATATTTTTTTGTATATTTTGTGCTATTTATTTTTATTATTCTTTTTATAGAAAATATTAACATAATATCTATTATTATTCATATTTCTTTATTTATCAAAGAATATAGCTAATCTCATTATTTATTATGGCATATTACTATCATCATTATTATTTCATGGAAAATTACTTGAAAAATCACTAAAATATATCTATCTATTATTTATGATTTTTATTTGTATTTTTGGAATTTTTATAGTATTTAAAATGATAAGTCAAAGCTAAGTCAAACATATTAATATAGGTAATGTCTTTTGCTTTTAAATTGTTTTATCATGATTATATTTTTAAAACTAGAATATTATTGTATAGAAAAATAGTATGAGAAATGAGAAAATTTTAGAAACAAATTTGAGTCAATTTGGAGTTCAGGAGCATTTTCAAATCATTTATTTATTATATATAATTAATGTTCTGTTATTAATTGATTAATGGGCTTAATCTGGGCCTTTAGATCTGCACCAAGATTAGTGTATATCTCTATTTAACTTCAACTCTTATTTGGGCCGCCAGATGAGTTTAAGATTTGCACTAGACAGATTAAAGGCCCAGATCGATTCATGCTTTAACTTTCTAAATGTTCAATAGCCCAGATCCTTTGGATTCATCCCAATATTCGTGCGGCCTTTCAAGATTAGTGCAAGAGATCCTTTCTCTGTCTCTTCTCTACCGTGCTTCAAGATGCGTGCTAGGAGGTTGATTCCGGTACTCCGGCGATCTGATTAATGATCGGACACCACAGTCGGCGTCGCCTTGGCTTGCAGAACCTAACTACACCTTTTGATTGTACTACGGTGCGGTGGATCGTCGGCGCCACCGTGCACAATTGACTGGACCATACCGTTTTGGTACCGATCGATTTTCTTGATCAAATCAGATTGTTTCATTCACGATTTCTTGCAATTCTCGGTTCATTCACGTAATTCCAAGTCTCAATTAACAGAACTAGCAATTTGATCACCACAACAACCTTTTCTTTTACTTGGATTATGATGAAACAGTGGCTGAGAACGGTACCGATTGGCAATTCAATATTATATTCTATATTTCCAGTCAATTGCCAAGAATTGCTTAATCTTATTGATATGAAACTCATCGCCTATGTAATGCATTTCAATTGAAGCATATAGCTTGATCAATTGGGGCGTTTTCGAGTGTTTTGCATTACTGGTTTTGAGTTCCAGCGATTAGTTCCAGAATTTCCATCAATTACTCGATTGAAAAGTTGAATTCTTGGAACAATTGCTTGGAAATACAGTGACTAAGAGGTCAGTGACCTTCGATTAGTCTATCTTCTATGATTAATGCTAGGAGATTGTGTAATCTTCGACTAGCTTTTCTGGCAAATCAATTCAAACTCTTGATTACTTGATTAATCAAGATAAAGGCAAGAAAACAAAACAAGAATGATCTATATAATGAGGCGACAGCTCAAAGAAAAGAATTCAATCAAGAAAGTTAAGAAATTCAATCGAATTGAAAAGGAAATTTGTGAAAATGCAAGTAACAGTACTAAAGCTCTAAAATTACTCAAAATCGAGCACAATTACAACTCAAACTTCCTATGTACAATGAATACACTCACCTTTCCTTCTTCTCTGTAGCTCTGAGCTCTTAGATTGATTGTTAATAATGGAAAAGGGTGACTGTTTGCCAAGTTCTCAACACTTGTTGAGAACAATTGGCTTTCTAGCTTCTCACTTGCTCTCTAAGCTTCTCAGGGATCTTACAAATGCTCTAAGGGTCGTGTGTATGCCTCTGGTTCTTGGTTCTATCCACTGGCTAAGGGTTTATATAGAAATCCATTGGTTTGACCGATTTTGACTATCTCAACCCAATTGCACATGGTGCATTATACTCTTCACTCTAACTGCTTTCTTGTATGCCCTATGGTCCACTGAACCGAGTCTCCATTGCCTAACTCATGTGCAACTGCCTAGAGGCAGTTACAAGTTCATTTTATTTGCTGATTTGCCACTATTCGGTTCCCATGTTCTTGCAAGCCTCTCTAGCCCCTTCTAGAACTTTCCAGATCTCATATTATGCCTATATAAGCTGCTAGCATGCTCCCTTAACTCCATTTTACAGAATTGATCTCAATTCACATCTTCTCTTCCATTACAAGCCATAATCAAGTCTCAAGCTTTCATTCCAATTCCTTGCTTGTTTCTGCTGTCTCAAAGCTTCACCATCATCAACTCAGTGTCAGGCAACTCTTTGTGCTCTTATCTAGTCGATTTGCAAGCTCCATCACAGTGTTTGATCAACTCACTTCTAGGCCGAGTTGTGAATTGGTGTAACTCCTACATCCAGCATTCAACTCTTCCCAATTATCATTCTAACACCATCGCCTAAGGTCCTA
>CAXKVV010001841.1:0-32360 GCA_964058805.1 Schoenoplectus triqueter
CAACGACAGAACAAGTAAGATGAAAAATTGAAAAGAAAGGGATAAATTCAAAAAGGGGAGCCGACGCCCTCGGTACCGCTGAAAATGGGTCCGGGTGCGCAAAACTTCAAAAAGGGGAGCCGACGCCCTTGGTACCGCCGAAAATGGGTCCGGACGCACAAAACTTGCAAACGGGACTCGACGCCCTCGGTTCCGTCGGAAACGAGTCCGGGTACGCAAAACATAAAAACGGGACCTGACGCCCTCGGTACCGTCGAAATTGGTACGACCGCGCAAAACTTGAAAACGGGACCTGATGCCCTCGGTACCGTCGCGAACGAGTCAGGGCAAGGAAAACATAAAAACAGGACCCGACGCCCTCGGTATCGCCGAAAATGAGTTCGAGAGGGCAAAATATGAAAACGGGACCCGAAGTCCTCGGTACCATCGAAAACGAGTCCGGGAGCGCAAAATATGAAAACGGGACCTAACGCCCTCGGTACCGCCGAAAATGAGTCCGAGAGGGCAAAATATGAAAACGGCTCCCGACGCCCTCGGTACCGCCGAAAACGAGTCCGGGCTTAAAACTTGAAAGCGGGGCCCGACGCCCTCGGTACCGCCAGAAACGAGTTCGGGAGAGCAAAACATGAAAACAAGATTTTATTCCCTCGGTACCGCCGAAAACGAGTCCAGGTGTGAAAAACATGAAAACGGGACCCGACGCACTCGGCACCGCCGAAAACGAGTACGGGAGCACAAAACATGAAAACAGGAGCCGACGCCCTCGGTACCGCCGAAAACGAGTCTGGTCGCGTAAAACATGAAAACGGGACCTGACGCCCTTGGTACCGCCAAAAACGTGTCCGAGCGAGCAAAACATGAAAACAAAAACCGACGTCCTCGGTACCGCTAGAAACGAGTCCGAGCGCGCAAAATATGAAATCGGGATACGACGCCCTCGGTACCATCGAAAATGAGTCGGGGAGCGCAAAACATGAAAATGGGACCCGACGCCCTCGGTACCGCCGAAAACGAGTCCGGGTTCGCAAAACATGAATACAGGAGCCATCGCACTCGGCATCGCCGAAAACGAATCGGGGAGCGCAAAACCTGAAAACGGGAGCCAACGCCCTCGGTACCGCCGAAAATGGGTCTGGGCGCGCAAAACTTTAAAAAGGGGAGCCGACGCCCTCGGTACCGCCAAAAATGGGTCTGGGCGCGCAAAACTTGAAAACGGGAACCGACGCCCTCGGTACCATCGGAAACGAGTCCGGGCACGCAAAACATAAAAAACAGGACCTTACGCCCTCGGTACCTCCGAAAACGAGTTCGGGCGTGCAAAACATGAAAACGGGACCCGACGCCCTTGGTACCGTCGAAAATGAGTCCGGGAGCGCAAAACATGAAAACGGGACTTGACTCCCTCGGTACCGCTGAAAACGAGTCCAGGTGCGCAAAATATGAAAACGGCTCCGGACGCCCTCGGTACCGTCGAAAACGAATCCATGCGCAAAACATGAAAATGGGACCAGACGCCCTCGGTAGCGCCGAAAAACGAGTCTGGGAGAGCAAAACATGAAAACGGGATTTGATTCCCTCGGTACCGCCGAAAATGAGTCCGGGCGCGAAAAGCATGAAAAAGGTACCCGACGCATTCGGCACCGCCGAAAACGAGTCTGGTTGCACAAAGCATCAAAACGGGAGCCGACACCCTCGGTACCTCCGAAAATGAGTTCGGGAGCACAAAATATGAAAACGGGACCCAACGCCCTCGTATTGTCGAAAACGAGTCCGGGTGCGCAAAACATGAAAACGAAAACTGACGCCCTCGGTACCATCGGAAACTAGTCCGGATGCGCAAAACATGAAAACGGAACATGACGCCCTCAGTACAGTCGAAAACGAGTCGGGGAGCGCAAAACTTGAAAACGGGAGCCGACGCCCTCGGTACCGCCGAAAATGAGTCCGGCCGCGCAAGACATGAAAAATAGAAACTGACGCCCTCGATACAGCCGGAAATGAATCCAGGCGCGCAAAACATAAAAACAGGACCCGACGCCCACGGTACCACCTAAAACGAGTCAGGGCACGTAAAACATGGAAATGGAACCCGAAGCACTCGGCACCGTCGAAAACGAGTCCGAGAGCACAAAACATGAAAATGGGAGTCGACGCCCTCGTTACCGCCGAAAACATGTCTAGAGCGCAAAATAAGAAAACGGGACCCGACGCCTTCGATACCGCTAAAAACTAGTCCCGGCGTGCAAAACATGAAAACGGGACCCGTCGCACTCGGCACCGCCGAAAATGTGCCCGAGATCGCAAAACATAAAAATGAGACATGATGCCCTCGTTACCGCCGAAAATGAGTTCGGGAGCGCAGAACATGAAAATGGGAACCGACGCCCTCGGTAGCGCCGGAAACGAGTCCAGGCACGCAAAACATTAAAACTGAAACCGACGCCCTCGGTACAGCTGAAAATGAGTCAGGATGCGCAAAATATGAAATCGAGACCCGACGCATTCGGCACTACCGAAAATGAGTCCGGTAGCACAAAACATGAAAACGGGACCCGACGCCCTCGGTACCGCCGAAAACGAGTCCGGGCACGCGAAACATGTAAACAGACCCGACGCCCTCTGTACCGCCGAAAACGAGTCTGAGAGCGCAAAATATGAAAATGGGACTTGACGCCATCCGTTCCATTGAAAAATAGTCCCGGCACGGAAAACATGAAAACGGTACCGCCGAAAACGAGTCCGACGTGCAAAACATGAAAACAGGACCCACCGCACTCGGCACCGTCGAAAACATATCCGGGAGCGCAAAACATGAAAACGGGACTCGATGCCTTCGGTACTGTCGAAAACGAGTCCGAGAGTGCAAAACATGAAAACGGGACACGACATCCTCGGTACCGCAGAAAAAGAGTCCTGATGCGCAAAACATGAAAACATGACCCGATGCACTCGGCACAGCCGATAACATGTTCGAGAGTGAAAAACATGAAAATGGGACCGGACGCCCTCGATACCGTCGAAAATGAGTCCGGGCGCGCAAAATAACGGGACCCAATGCCCTCGGTACCGCCGAAAATGAGTTCGACGCGCAAAACATGAAAATGGGACTCGACGCTCTCGGTACCGCCGAAAACGAGTCCGGGAGCGCAAAACTTGAAAACGGGACCCGACACCCTCGGTACCGCGGGAAATGACTCTAGGAGCGCAAAACATGAAAACAGGATCCGGTACCCTCGGTACCGCCGAAATTGAGTTCGATAACGAAAAACTTGAAAATGGGACCCGACGCCCTCGGTACCGCGGGAAATGACTCCGGGAGCGAAAAAATATGAAAACGGGACCCGACGCCCTCGGTACCGTTGAAAAATGGTCTTCATATTCCTAGATTTTTTTAGAATTTTAGGATTTAGAATTGAGAAATATATGTTTAGATAGGATTTTAGAATTTAGAATTTAGAATTAGGTTTTAAAATAAGATTTTAGGATTTAGAAATAGGTTTTATAATAGAGGTTTATTGTAATATTATTTTTATTGTTATTATTGCTACTATTATTAGCATATTATCATTATCATTATCATTATCATCTTTATTTATATATTATTATTATTATTATTTTATGTATTTATTTTCTTTTTCTTCCATCATATTCAGTATTATCACTGATATTTGATATCTTTGATTTTATGCTTTTCACTTGGGTTTCATTTCTAATCTACCTCAATTTATTTAGGATTAAAGACTTTGTTGTTGTTGTTGTTGATTTGTGAACTAACAAAGTCACGTGGTGCAACTAATTGAAGTTGAAATTGCAATCCAATTTTCAAAACAAAAGAAATACAGTCCGAATAAATATATCTCTTCCTGCTTTGTATCGGTATGGTTTACGGTTTACCGTTTATTCAGTTAACATTTCCTCTTTTTCTTTTTCTTTTGAGGGATCCCTTAATTTTAATAACTTGACAATGACGTTCTAAAAAATATATAAAAATTAAAATAAAAAAATTATTCTTTTAACTTATTTATTGATAATGTTTTATTTTATACAATTTAGTTATTGTTAGATGATTCATTAAAGATCAAATTACATCCATTATAAATTATGTAAAATCTTAATATTTTTGATGAACTATCAAATAATATTTAAATTGGTTAAATTTAAAACACCAAGAGAATATATCTATAATTATTTTTATATTTTTAAGATTTTTTAGAATATCACTGTCAAGATTGTCAAAATAACTCATTGTCAAGAGCCCTTCCCTTTTTTTGGGCACACAAATCAATAAAGTCGCCACTAGAACAAATGAAGAACTGTTTCACATATAATTTACAATCAAGTTGCTACTTTGCAAATTAGCATTTGTCTTTTATTCAGACAAACATGATTACAATTATTTCTAGACATCATTCACTTGAAATGGAGTAGAAAGAATCTCTACCATTTTACAGTTGGTGGTCTTGTGAGCCCTGATCAAGCTCCTCAAGTGTTACTGATAGAATATGAATGAGGATCATGTGCAAGAGTCTGCCAATGAACGAATCACACGTCAAAAAAGGAAACACTAAAAACAAGCACAAAACAATGCAATTACTAAGATATTTTCAAAATTGAAATGTCATGGGCACAGATTAATGAGTATTGGACAAGAGAACATTCTCAATGTAAAGAAACAAATTTATTTGGAGTAGCTAAGTTGCATGCTTGATACTGGTGCAGAGCCAGTCTGTACTGGTTCCAGCATGCTTTGTTCAATAAAGAACATGTGCCATGTATTTCCAATTATCATGATGGTGCCTTTTTAAGTTCAATTTATACGTACTACGGGTTCTATTACTAAAAGAAATAATATGGTCACCTGCTCTTGTGATCGGAAGTACATAAACGGGGTGTAGTGCAGGAAATTTGAAACCCTTGATGTATATATGTCAGCATACCTGTTTAACATAACACCTAGTTAGGGGTAATGTAATATCTTCTTTACTACTTTCAGCATGTTTTGTAGCTAACATCAATTTCTGTTTCATTAATTCATCCTATGGGTTTCTCATAAAAAACAACAAAACACCAAAAGAAAAAAAGTAACTCATGATTCCCATCTGTCAAGGGTTAAATGGGTATTAAATGTACAGGATTCTATGAACAGGAACAGCTTTTTGGAAATGTTATCCCTTTTGTTTGCTGTGTTAATGTTTCTATTCACTGGATTTGCACGTGATACACTTAAAACATTGAGTCTGAATATAGGTATGCAGAAATAGAGAATAAATGAACTATTTCTATTCTTTGAAAAGGAAAAAACAAGAAAAAAAAAAGAGAAGAATCACCAACTTCTCAATTTGTCTTGTAAGGTGGCTTTTATCCCAAAGGCCTGCACGGAACAAATATCCCCACCTAACAAAAAAAGGAAGGTCGAATGCAAGATGAGAAATCAATACAAATATTTGGAATATTTGTACCTACCTTAGAAATTATTGATCCAATACATAGTTCTAATGTTATACCTCTTGTTGAAGAATTCACCATCAGCCTCCAATAATGGTGCGATTTTTTGATCCAATCTTTGCATGACAATCAGTAGCTTTTGCATACTCTCAGTCAGTTCAAAATCATCCATATTTGTAACCTCTAGTGACTACAAAATAGTGAAATTACGCAGCTATTAGAATAAACTTTATAATAACCCAAACAGGCCCTGCCAGTTTTTATTCATGGTAAAATGAATATTTTACCTGAGAAGGTCGAAAATGTGCTCGTCTTTGTGAAGCTAGACGAAGTTGATTGAACAAATCTCCAACGGTTTCTTTTTGTTGTATGAGTTTTACTAAAGCTGACTTATGACCATGGCTTTTTATTATTGCATTAAACTGTATAATACATAAACAAATTCAAAATTTAAGAAGAAATAAACTAAAAGAGCAGGATTACCAACAAGAAATACAAAGAAAGATGTATCAGACCTTTTCTTTCAACATATTGTCCATTCATCATTTTATTCCACATAAATATATTAAGTGGATTTTTCAATAAAACATCTCTACCAATAATTTGCTAAACACAAAAATAACACAGCAAGAGGTGATCCTAGAGGTACAGTTGCGTGATAGGCTTGCTATCTCAGCAAACTACGTTTTTCTAGTTCAACTATTATTAGATTAGTTTTTTTCTTCAAGAAAATTGAGCTCAAGTTCCTACCTCATCTTCTAATTCTCTGCAAATCAAAGCAGTACGCCATCTTAGGTGAACCTTAGATTGGCTAACATCAGTATATATATGGTCACCAACATATAATATCTCATCTCCTTGCAAATCTAGTGATTTCTCTACCATCTGGGCACTACCACCAGAATATAATCCTCCTTCAGAACATCAAAAAATATTATTGTTACCTTACTACAATTCATTTTATTCATTCATGTATTATTATTATAAAACTATAGTGAAACTATAATATTGTAAGTATTTTTCATTCTTGGTTAATTGTTAGTGAGGTTTTAATTTGTATACATCCACCCAATAAATTGATTTGCAGCTTGGCCTAATCTCTATCTTAGTATATATAAATGCAGAAATATTAAAAAAAATCACCTGATCTTGCTTTAAAACAAGGTCGCATTAACCCGTCATCTGTCACAACTTCGTACAATGGATTCGCCATTTGAAAAAACTCAGGTTTCCGTGCTGACACTATTACCTGAAAATACAAAAATTTTATATCCCACAAGAGTTTGATATAAAGAATTCATTGGGGAACATAAATCAAAATTTGGAGATGTTAAAATATATTTTTTAGATAGGAGCATGGAGGACCTTGGTGGTGCTAGGACCCAGCCACAATTCCACATTTCTTTTTTCTAATAACCATGACACGAATTGAATCAACTGGAACCCCAATGGACTTGACATGGATACTACCTGACCATGACCAGAACAACCAAGGACCAGAAAGTAACCAAAAATTATCAGTTGACTGAAAAAGGAAACTGACACA
Organism: Schoenoplectus triqueter; assembly: GCA_964058805.1. NCBI lineage: Eukaryota > Viridiplantae > Streptophyta > Magnoliopsida > Poales > Cyperaceae > Schoenoplectus > Schoenoplectus triqueter. The sequence goes on from CAXKVV010001841.1 coordinate 6,992, forward strand.
ACCCACGAATAGGTTGGACCAACCTGAATTAACAACACCCAAGAGAGGAACCAAAAGAGTCCCCAACACCAAATAAGAATTGACATTGCATTTACAAAAGGAAAATAAATGTACTATATGTAATATTACATATAAAACAGGCATACATCCACAAGTAGCAACAATTCAATAACAGTAAAAATAAAATGCAGAGAAAGGCTCAACAGAAACATACCATGTCAAAGAGATCTCTCCAAACCATGTCATTAGGAAGAAACTTATTAAAGGCATGATGCATCATCTTATTTGTGTAGTGATAATCGGAGTTCGTAATTAAAACCAACCTTTTACCAGCCTGAGACAAAAAGGCTTATGATAATTATTACAAAAATGAGAACTACAAAGACAATGGAAAAACCAAGAATCAAGTTTATATGTAAACCAACCTCTTTTTGATCCAACAGAGCCAGAGGAAGCTCCGGATCGGGTTCTACAAATCTCTCAGGTGCAGCCATTATCTCACTCTATCAAACATATTTAAATAAACTAATGATGGTCACGCCTTAAATGATAGGTAACAACTGCTTAAAGATGGTAAATACTTACTTTTAGTTGACCTTCAACATGCGCTCTAAATAGCGCTTTTCCCACAGCCTACAAAATAAAATAAAATAAGAGAGAAAAACTGATTAGTCCACATACATAATTTAATACAAAATCTGCAGTTATAAAAAGAAAAGTATTGTGTTGCCTTATAAAGCCCCTTATAATCAAGTGGTCCAAGGTCAGCAGGCACATCTCCTTGATCCAACTTATCAACCAGCTGTCAAAAAGAAAAGAAAATGATTCATTCAAAAGTAATTAACAACATGTTTGCATATTTCACTTCACAAAAGATACTGATTCCTGCCCAAAATGGTAATTTAAAAGGAACAAAAACAAAGTACATAAATCTTCCAATAAAATAATATTAAATAATAATTACAAAGAATAGCAGATTAAAAAAAAAATCAACCTGCATAAACATAACAGCTTCTGAAACAGAGAAAAGGGTATTAAGGAACTCCCATCGTTTCTGTTTCCTTAAATCAACCAGCTCTCGCCCATATATTTCACTAATTAGAATGAACAAATTACATCAACATCTAAACACACACACACACACACACACACACACACATATACACACAACTTGAGTGAAAATATACCTGACAGCTTGAGTGGATAGCATTTTCGTGCCATGCATGGCCCTTTTAATATAACCAAACCTATCAGCCTTGACCAAATTCCCGTTTTCTTTATCAATAACCAAGCCTCTTATGACCTTCACAAATAGAAAAAAAATATATCAAAACTACAGCCTGTGGATTGCTAACACTAGGTAGTTGACTCGAAGTAAAAATAAATAAATAATAAGCAAAAGGAAAAAAAAAAGTATACCAAATCAGGATCAAATTGAAGATTGTCTACAGGGAAACCCATACCCTTTAGGTTAGCCATTCCATAGTCATATGCTCGGCCTTCCCAAGCCTATATTGATACATTAAAATACTACCATTAATAGATTTTTACTACAAGTACAAGTTATCTTACAGCTAATTTATTTACAAGTTCATGAAACTGGCAATATACTAGGAGGTATAAATTAAAGGTTTATGCCATTAGGACACCTAAATCAAATGTAAAATCCTGCAAAACTAGAAAAAGCATACACCACAAAAAAAAATGAAATATATTCACTCTGCCGCTGCAAAACATGAAAAAAAATATCCTCTATATCCCTTCCTTCCTAATCACTACTAGCTACTTTTCCTTGCTACTATTCTTAGCATAAATGAGAGAAAAGACGGGAACAATTTTAGCCTTAAAGTTACGAAATATGCTGACAGTTAAGGTCGGTGAAAAGGTTTGGTCATTGAGCAAAGATAAAAGATATCGTAGTGTCTCTGTGGGGGCACAATTGACATGAGACTTTCTTTGTCTATCCTTCTCCGATGGAATTACATATCCCAGTTTCCAGAAGTTCGGCAAGGCTATGCATATGCTCAGAAAGCTTGAGAAAAAATACAACACAATCTGAAGACATGCATTCAATCAGTCCAAGACATGCGCTTCAGACAGATCTAGACGTGTTCAGGTCTTCTTGTTTGTCTTGTACTTAGAACTTAGAAAGACTATTTAAAGCTTTTTAACTATAGGAGGTCAAAACTTAGTAAACTCTTGCGCATCAAAACTAGGCACAAAACTATAACTTTTTAAAACCGGGATAGCCATGCTATTCATTTAAAATTATATAAGACAAAAAAATTCCAATTGACATTGAGGAGAAGGTTTACCATTCAACACTTTAAATGAGGTTAACAAACTATATGGTAACACAAGAGGTGGTAAGGTATATGATGAAAATTAAAGACGGAGTTGATGGATATTTACCATGACGTTATAATGGACAAGTGTATAGTCCATGTCGTATCCAATAGCACCAATTGACCTCAGATTTAGAGTCCTGCTACAAAATATTCCTCTAGGGGATTGTCTAACTGCCAGCGGATCCTGAATCAGAGCACCATCCAGTAATTAACCAACTCAAAAGCCAAAAAAGACATAACGGGCACATACATATGTATATTCAAAACCTGGCAATCATATGCAAGTGCAACAAGCAACAAAGGGTGATAGTAATAATCCTAATAAGAATAGTAATAGTAAGCCTACACTATAAAGCATATTAGAGACTATGCATTTTGGAACAGCAGCAACAACAAAGCCTTTAGTCCCAAATAAATTGGGTTGGCCAGAAATGAAACCCAACCAGAATCATCACAAAGATCAAAATAAATATAGTTATAATAGTAATAATAGTAATAATAGTACTAGTCCTAATAAGAATAATAATAGTAAGCCTACGCTATAAATTGTACGAGCCTAAATTCTAAAACCTAAGTCCTTAGTCCTGGCACAAAAGCCTATAACTCTACTCCTAAACCCTGAGCCTAAATCCTAAAACCAAAGTTCTTAGTCCCAAAAAGCCTATGACCATACTCCTAAACCTTGGTTTCTAGACTATGTATCTTGGAAGAGTGTTATATTTAACAATGTGTGCAAATAAGGTGTACAATTATAACTCCTCATCTAGATATTATTGGAAATAACAAAAATAATTTACAATAATAGGGAGAAAATGAGAGAGTTTATACAGCAATTCCCAAGTGGCGAAGTAAGGTCTCAGCCTCCTTAGCTTCTTTCATGGCTATCTCTTCAATTGGTCCTCCGATTTTATCAACTACATGAGAAAAATAAAAGATTCAAATAGACAAATTGAAAATTAACATGTGCAAGCCCTCTACAAGATTACATATTCTTATTTACCGCTCAGGAAAGCATCATTTACCTCACATAGCCCCTGAGAAAAGATTTGGAAACTTCACTATACCTATCCTTTCCCTATTCTTCAAAGAGGAACAAGCTAACCCTCTTGTATCACATTATGTTACGGAAATAAATACTGACAAATCAACAGTATTTGGGCAAGTTATGAAGAAATGGTCATATAATGGATGCATCAGACACCTATCTAAGCTTTTGGAGCACAATGACGAACTGATAATGTTTTCTTTGTTTCTTCGGAGAAGCTCATTTCTATCATTTTCCAAGGTATTTACATGTTTTGGAGTGGGCAGAACAGAATTTTTCCCAAAAAAAGAAGGATGTGCAATAGCTATCTTAGAAGTCAGCATAGACAAATTTGGATAGTCAAAATACAAAATTTGATGTTACCCTCATTTAAATCAGAAATGTTTTGCATTAGGCTATCTTTGCATTTTCAGTTTGTTTTTCAGGGCATTCATTCTTATGGTACTTTTAACTTGTTTATTTGTATCCCTCTTTTTTCAGTTTCATCTTCCTTTATTTTCAAAGTACATCACTTACTGCTTTTTGTTATCTCAAATACTCAGGAATCAGGATACTATATTTTCATCTAATTTTAGCAATTGCACAACTCGATACCCAGAATCTTGAACAGTCCAAAACCCAGTTTGACTTCCGTTGCTAGCTCGTAACCTCAATCATTAATCATTCCAAACCACTGAAGGCCTTCAAAACAATCTCATTTTTTTCTGATAAAATATCATTAGAACCCAAAAGCTAAAAGAAAAATCAAAATTAATCCGTACCTTTTCATCCTAAAATCCAGTAAACTGATAGCAAATACCTTGCAAGCAATAATTAAAGAAAGGTTCTTATACTAATTTCACTGTTCAAAACTCAACAATACCTCGAACCGACTCTCTCTTCAATTTTGACTTACAAATAACGAGACCAGTACGGATTCATCATAGACCACTGTGTAACCGAACCGAATTCCCGACTTTATTCCTGCCATCTATTCCGCTTTACTACCTCAATATCACTTTTATTACAAGAACTCACCGAAGTCCTTGAGGTGCTCTCTTTTCACATTCAAGTCCCCTTTGGTGCTCTCTCCGAGATAGTCCACGTCAGAACTGTTCGATGTGGTAACGGAGAACACATCCCCTCCTCCTTCCACTGACGCCCCAGGCCCACCCGCCTTCTTCGCATCCATAACCGTGCAACAGAGAGAAGAACCCCTTCGCCTTTCTTTTCTCGTCGCAATGGGAAGAGAGAAGCGCCCCCTCAATGGCCGTATGATGGAGATATTCGGTCTAGAAATGAGGAATTTAGGTTCTGAGCGGAGCGGGTGCTGCATAAAAAGTTCGCGTAAATCCGCCATTTTTGGAAAGCGTAGGGTGGGGAGTGCTGGAGTGGAGCTGCCGAGCTGGAGGAGACTGGAAGTGAGAATTTCAGTCCTGGGAGAAGCATCAAGGAACAGACAAAAGAAATCAAACAATGATTCGGTGCATATCTATCTCATGAAATCAATTAATCAAAGGGTTTTCATTCCTCACGAGCTCTCTCCAGTTTTGATGTACTGGACACTTCCTACAGCCATGTGTTCGCTTGTTAGGAAAGAAATCAAAGAATGATTCGGTGCATAACTGCATATCATATCAAAATGCACCATGTATCAATTTGGAGGTGCCAATCCGTGGGTCGGGCGGATTCGGGTGTTGGATTGGGTCAAATTAACTCAATAAAATTATCAGGTCGGATTGAATCATGTATCAGATCATTTAGTATCGAATCGTTTTAAATTTCGAATCATATCAGGTCAGATTGAGTACAAATCATTTAGTCTCGGATTATTTTTGGCTTTTGATCGTATCAGATTGAGTTAGGTCAGGTATCAGATCATTTATTATTGAATCATTTTTTGTTTTAAGCCGAATGAGGTTGTTGAGTCGGGTCAAATTTATTTAGTAGTTGTTATCAACTATAATATTTGTATATTTATTCATATATTATCATTGATAATGTTTATTATAATATATTCATTTTTTTTTTAAAATGTCTCGTATCTAATTTCTAAGTTATTTTGTTAATGTGCAATGATATATTTAAAAGATTAAAAATTTAAATTGAGAAAATATATATATATAGAATAGTCAAAAAAAAAAGTAATCAATGAATCAATCACTATCATAAATAAAAACTCAAGTTCATATTTCATATTCAGAAATTTTACCTACGAATAAAATTATCTCTGTATGCATCACTTTTAAATTTAAAGTGATGAATCATTTATTTAACTAGTTTTAAATCATAAAAAATATATAAATCACTTAAAAATCAAATATAATCAATATAATATTTATTGTTATAATAACTTTATCATTGATGCATTCATTAATTAAGTATTTTTTTCATTATATATTATTATTTTTTAAATATGAATAATATATTTTCAACAATCAAGCAAAAATATAAATATGTATATTCATATGAAGAATATTAAATTTAGAATATAAAATAAATATGAATATCTTAAATTGATACCAGAATATTAAAATGAGTATCGGGCCGTCTAGAGTCAGATCATTTTTATTTTGAGTCATATCAAGTTGGACTAGATCGGCTATCATTGATGTCAGATCATTTTAGTTTTAGAATCGTATTGAATCCGGACGGATTGGATAAATTTATCGGGTCGAGTCGAATTTTGCTACAGTGTCATTATGATATTAGATTTCCAACTTTCAAATTTTTTACATGAATTTTTTTTTATCAAGATGCACAATGTATCATTTATGATAACAGATTTCCAAATTTCAAATTGCAAAATTTATACATGAAAATATTTTTTAACTAAGTAGGCAAACGTTCGCTTTAATATTTTCTTGAATCAGTGCCATATTTACCTTTAAATTGTTTTTAATTTTATATTTATCTATCGATTCTTTAATATATCATATTTACTCATCATAGATCATTTCATATTTAACCATATACTCTTTAATATACATAATATATCTTTAAACATTTTAATTTTTTTTCATATTTATTCATGAACTCTAAAATATATTATTAAATTTATATATTTATCTAACATTAAAATATTTTTATATATACCCAATAATTATTTATCATAGTTTATACATGTTTAATATTTTATATTTATTCATAAAATTAAATTTATTTAAATTGATTTGGATGAATATTATTTAATTATTTTCTTGATCTAACCCGATGTGACTCGTTCGGACTGGTTTCGAGACAGATCGAGAAAATTATATAATGTCTATCGAATCAAATTTAAATAAATTTAATTTTATGAATAAGTACAAAAATGTTGAAAGAGTTGAATAATACATAAGATATTCTAAATATTTATTGGGTATATATTAATATATTTTATATATTATTTAAATTTATGAATAAATATAAAAGAATTTAAAGTGTTTGAGAATATATTAGATATATTAAAGAGTATATGAGTAAATATGAAAGGATTCAAAAAGTTGATGGTTAAATATGATATATTAAAGAATTATGGGTAAATAGAAGAAGAGGTGAAGGTAATACGATATTAACTAGTGTAGATCCAAAGTATACCAAGGGGTCAATCGATTTCTGTTGGATTTTAAAAAATAGTGTTTTTAGACTAAAATTTTGTTAATCTGACCTCACTGGATTGTCTGAGTATTTTTCATTGAAAAAAATATTTAATATCATGAATAATAAAAAGAATTATGCAAAAAAATTAAAATATGAAGTCTTGAAGTCCCGTAAAGGAAATTTTTCTTTATCACTATGATTATTTATTATTTTGACTTTTATTTTTTTCTTATTTTTAATATATAAAAGATATTATTTTAGTGATTTATTTAATATCCAATTAGTTAATGAATTTGAACCCGATAAGCTATTGAATCCGATTACTGATCCCCGACCAAAAACCTGCATCTGCCCCCGATATTAACCCTAGTTTTTTAAACAACGAAAAATATGCATGAGTTTAATTATCAAAATTATGATATAAATTCGTTGTGTAATGATATCTCCACTTTAACAAACGACGCTAACGGATAAACTTCGAAATTGATAACAACATCCTCAAAAAACTACCGGAAGAGCAGCAAATACAGAAAATAGAAGAGCATAATTCAAACCAGATACAGTGAATGCAATCAATGACCTTTCTTCTTACCTGATTTTCACATTGATTTGCCTGATAGTAGAAAGGAACTGTTATTAATACTAAGAGCTTCCAGCAAAGAAGAAATTATACATAAAATATGTTTTGATTGTTTTCAATGTTACACAATAATTGCAACTCACAACCCCTAAACGGGTCCAGTAACATATACATATTCCTATGTAAGGTCAACATCTTATTTGTTTCCTTTCTTTTAATTTAACGAGGTCAACTTCTAAATCCAGCTGCTCTCCTCTCCCTCTCTCTTCCTCCCTTCACAAATCTTCTCTGCCCAATTTCCATGAAATACCAAAACACCTAAAAGGATTTACAATTTTTCCAAACTAGTCCTCGGTGTTTTAACAAATGAAGACAGGTTTCTTCTTTGTTGTCATGATAGCCATAGGATCATGCATGGCAACCTACACTATCCTAACATCCTTGGTACCAGAACCCACAATCACGCCCGAATCCTCACATGTTGATTCAATCGATCCCGTGGTTTCAATGCCGGAGGAGATCAAGAACTTGGCAATAGGACCACTGAGGCCATTCCATGTGGCCTTGACAGCAACAGCCGACCCATACAGTAGGTGGCAGTGCCGAATAATGTACTACTGGTACAAAGCGGCAAAGGCGCGGCCGCAGGGTTCAGCAGAGATGGGTGGGTTCACGCGTGTGCTGCACTCAGGAAAGCCTGATGGGTTGATGGATGAGATACCCACTTTTGTTGTGGACCCACTACCGCCCGGCATGGACCGGGTAAGCATTCTTTCTTGTAAGAAGTAGCTAATTTTTGTTTTAAACTAGTAAAACTAAGTGTTCTTCTTTACGGGCAAGCATTTTTTCTTTGCATGAATTTTGGATCATGGCATTAAAATAGTACAACTATTTGGGTTAATTTTGGTATATGATAAAAAAAAAGAAAATATTCTCAGGCCCCTTTATCTTAAGATTTACCTGATTTAATCAAGCGCCTGATGTAATGTACCATGTATCCCTTTCTTTTCTTTTATTTTTTTTAAGTAGAAAATGCTCTGTGTATAGAAAAAAAAAATCAAACTGAAATGCTGAATACATACAGAGTACATCAAAATAGAGGAACTGGAAACCACTTCATGTGATAATTGTGTTAAGTTAGCTCTTTTTTTTATAAAAATGATGAGAGTCTAGCTAAGTTAGTGGTTTCTGGTTAATTCACAAAAGATCTAATTAAGAAAATTGATGCAATTACATATATATAGGATTTACACTACCATAACAAGTAATTTAAATCCGGAATTTTCTGAGTTAAATCCCACACTGGATCAGAAATTTTGCTAATTTTGTGTTGACCTTAATACGCCAGTCGGTATTGTCCCTAGTTGGGCTAAAATGGGCCGTGTTATACTGGAATTGAAAATTTAAAAGTTTTAACTGCATCATAGTTTAAAATTTCAAATTGTGAAGTGTGGATCTTAATAGGCCGTATTCTAGCGGTCCGATCTATGGCCCGTTTGGTAAGTACCATGTCGTATATATGGCACCATTTCAATAACAGAGCCATTTTATTATTATGTTTTTTTTTTGCCATGACACGAAAACATGCTTATTAATTAATATGGGAAATTTACTATTAATTTATGTTTTTTTATTACTATCTTATTTTTTTGACAAAATAAAATTTCTAGCACAAGAGCACATGACATGATTCCACCATGCGTGGTGTTAGTACTTCATTCGGTTTTACAATTTTTAAAAATCAAAGGCGAACCCAAATTATTTTCACGACCTCTGAAGTATATTTTCTTTTGAGGAAACTCTGAACCTATATTTATACAATATATTACAAAAATATGCTTTGATTTATGATGGATCATAAAGCATCAGGTCTTGGATCGCCGTTTGAATTTGCTCAAGTTAAACTGTCAAAGTAAGACTCAATCTCTGTGGCGCAACTTCTCATCTCGTCTCCAAATGTGAATAGATAAAAAATTCAAAAAAATAGAAAAAAAATTATAAATATGTTTTCTTTTATTTGTAGATTGATAGCTCGTCAAATTTTATGTAATTTCATTAACGTTTGATAGTCCATCAAAGACCGTTAATTTTGAACCATTATAAATATTAGTGAAAGACCGTTAAATTTAATTATCTTTGATGAAATATCAAACTTTAATGAAAATACATAAAATTTGACAGGCTATCAATCTACAAATAAAAGAACATATTTATAAACTTTTTTTTTAATTTTTTGGAATAAATAACAAAATCCTATTCTTCTCCAAAAATAACAACAAATTTGGAGCCTCTCATCTCAAGAAAAGTTCTGACAATTCTTTTATTAGAACAAAAACAAGTAAAGAACGAATAAAAATTAAATAAAAATACTTTTAAAAGACAATTACTAAAAGAATAAATAAAAAATTTAATAAGGAGATAATTTTAGTGGATTCAAAATTTCGATATGAGTATTTTTGTTTTAAGTGAAATATTCATGTCGCATCCACTAACAATGCTACTCAATTATCCCAATCAAACAAGGAGAAACATTCTGCATATATTTCCACTTGTGTTGGTCAGAGAGAGAGAGGATTAGATATAATGATATATCATATTTAAATATACATAGAAAATCAATGTTGCCTTCCCTTTTTCCTGTTTGGCCTTTAATTTGGAATATATTATTTTGTTTATTTCTAGTATTATTCTATCCAACCACTTTATTCATTGAAGAAATGTCAGAGTGTTGAATTTTTTCTATCTCGGTTTCAAAATCTTTAATAAAAAACACATTTAGTTTATTTTTTTAACAGCTTATATTTATTTTTTGAACGGTTGTGTATCATAATTTGAGACTAAGGAAGACCTCATGCGCTATTTGATCAGCATGAGCAATCATATTTTTTAAATATTTTAATTTTGCTTAGTTTTTATTTCCTTCTATTACAGTACGATTTAGGAAGTAGGTAATAATATAATTTTTGAAAACTAAATTTATATAAAAAAAATTATCCACTAACCTTAACTCTGTACTAAATACTCAACTATACAAGATTAGTTTATTTTCCTCCCCTTTCGTTTCTTTTCAACTAAATCATAAAAAATAATATGAATGAGATCATTAATTATTTGACCCTCAGTATTCTAAAAAGCTATTAATATAACAAAGAGTTTTACTTTTTTTTCTCGTTTTGTATAATATGTACTTCATAAATAATACAAAATCTTCTTTGATATAAACAATAATACAAAATCTACATGGGTCATTATTATCTTTCACCACCCTCTATGGAAATTTAATTAACGTGGATTGAGTACATTGATGTAATGATGTGTGTCAGAAGCCACCAATGCATCGATAAAATAAATCATTCAAACCTCCATTTATAAGAACTGCTACAAGGACCAAACCAACTTTTATCCCAACTAGCCAGTAGCCATCGGCTGTTGGGTCCAATTATAAGTTATTTGGGTATGAGCAATTGGATCCATTGGTATTATTGGGCCCGTCTATAATATTTTTCTATGATATTTCTTTAGTTGGTCGTTGTCTCAGACTCTCACTGTTTGTTTTAAAAAGAACCGAAAAAGCACAAAAAAGTAAACATAAATTTAATATGAACAACTACGATTCTATGTATGATGATGACACCATCGTCCATGTAACATATTTTTTCTTTTTTATTATTGGAGAATTCCATGTAACATGTTACTTTCAGGCGCTTCTCTTTTTCTTTTGCTTGAAGTATAATAGTACCTTAATCATCCATCATCCATTAGGACCATTACAAACACCATTGCGTATATTTTTATATTGCGTCCATTGTTCATCTATTTTGTCTGCTATCATTTATCAATTGGATTTTAGCACTCCAGTTTTACTTAAAACGGCGGTATCCAGTCGATAGTAACATAGTCCGATTTTGTGAGTTATGACTTGTGATTTTGAGGCTAATTTGTTTATCGTTCTCTCCAGTTTTAAATGAAAGGTTTCTTAATTTATTTCTTTCTTCCATTCCGAACTCCGTCATTTGTCGAACCAAATCTCTTTCTTTCCCCTCCCTTTCCCTCCTCTCGTCTCTGTTCCTCTCCTTTTCTCTGTCTAAAGGCCGCGTCTTTCGCCATGAATCCAGCTCGTAAGAGCTTGGGAGGAAGCGGCGGAGGCAAACTCTCCCCTTTCCTCCTCCTCCTCATCACCATTATATCGTGCTTCGCTACATACAACATACTCTCCCCCTTCATGAAATCTGACAACACCACAGATTCCGGAGATGCATCCATAACGGACCCTATAGTCTCCATGCCGGGGCAATTGAAGGGATCCGGTGTGGCAGGCCAGAAGCGACTCTTCCACGTGGCGCTCACGGCCACCGACGCGGCGTACAGCAAGTGGCAGTGTCGGATCATGCACTACTGGTACAAACAAATGAGAGACAAGGAAGGATCCGAGATGGGCGGGTTCACTCGGGTCTTGCATTCGGGTAAACCTGACAACTTAATGGATGAGATTCCCACTTTTGTAGTGGACCCGCTACCAGCTGGGATGGATCGGGTGAGAATTTTTCTCCTCTTTGGATTCTGACTGGTCGATTTGAGTCAAGAAACTCATTTCTTCCAATGTAGATGAAAACACTTGTCTTGATCCTATCGAATTTGATACTCGGTAATTTATGTTGATTCCGATGCTCCGTTGTTATAAATGCTCTTGACCACCATTAGTGTCTGAGAGAACGTGAGAGTTTGATATCTGAGATTCTTCTGGGGTTCTACGATTTGTTTTCTCGTTTTTTTGTTGGAAAAGTACTTCAGTTTCTAAAATCACATTCTTTGGAAAAAAAAAAGATCGTCTCTTTCTGGATATTGCTGAGTGCATCATATTTGTCTAGTGGGTCTACATGCAATTTGAATTTACCTGTTTGTTTTTCATTAAAAAAAAGATATTATAATTACATGACTCAAGTAGTAATTCTTTTAGGATTTTCTCTCCTGGCAGCTGTTCCCACCATTTTCTATTGTTTTATTGTAATTACATATTCTTGAGCTAGTTATTTGTAGATGTACTGTCTTTCAGTTGTACTGTTTTACTGTTTACAGCCCTTCACTGCTTTCTTAGCATATTACTCTTTCATGGTGGTGTGGACCATGGACCAGTTGAGTAATGCCTGTCAGATCATATTTTTTCTCATGATGAAGTTAATGAGAGTTACTTGTTGGAATTTGGGAGCTATTCGCTCTGTTAGGAAGTGCATGGAAAGTAAGATAGAGTACTTACTGTAACATGGTAGATTGATTTCTAATCTTAGGTTAAATTGTTGCTCTTTGTCATTTTATCTACTCTTTATTTGCACTTTGATCTTTTTTACAATTTCTCTATTTGATTCTTTTTTTTTTGTAGGGATATATAGTACTGAACAGACCTTGGGCATTTGTGCAATGGCTTAAAAAGGCAAAAATAGAAGAAGAGTATGTGCTTTAATTTTTTATGTTATTTTGCTATATTTTGTTTTTCTTTCTGGGAGATCATGTAGACATTGTCAAGATAAGTGTATTGGTTCAAATTCCATGTTAGTATTGACACGGTACAAATACCAACCTACATGTGTGGATAATAGCTGATACTGCACTGATACCAAGTCTATGAATGATTTACACCAATTTCTGGTACAAGTACAGCCTTAATATGCATTTCTTGGGAGTTCTTTTACTTTGGGTATTCTTTTTAAATCAACTAGTATTTAGGTGTAGATGGATTAATGGTGTTCTTAAAGGTAATAATGATGGTTGACCTAAAAGATAACTTTTCCAGTTCTACGTTTTCAGTGCTTTTAAGAATTAATTTTCATTTTAATAAGACAATAACAATGTGTATATTAAATTGAGTAATGCTGCTGCTATATGAAAAATGGCCCCTTGTGCATAAAGATGATAAATGTGCTTTGTGCCCATCTGTCTTAATTTATTTTGGAAAATTATACAACTACTCTCCGCCCCCTTTATCTCTAATAGTGAGAAATAAAGGATGGTACAATGATTGTAACATCCTAATTCCTAACAGTGTTTTGAGCTCTCTTTTTAAGAATGATGTATTTATTATATATGGTACAACAATTTGGGGAGAAGGATGGTTGTGAGTTTCTGAGGGTCACGATACTTTTAAAATTTTTATTTACCATGATGCCGTTTTGTGCAGCTATATACTAATGGCAGAGCCTGATCATGTATATATTAAACCTCTTCCAAATTTGTCACGGGGTGACAACCCTGCAGCTTTCCCTTTCTTTTACATAACGCCAGCTCAGCATGAGAAGATAATTCGCAAATTTTATCCTGAGGAGAAAGGCCCGGTGTCAAACATTGACCCCATTGGCAACTCTCCGGTTATTATAAAGAAGGTAGTCATGGTTACTTTTAATTGCTTAAAGTATTTTTGTTATTTGGGAGATATGTACCCTTGTAAAACCTTATTATCTCACATAGAGATCTGCAAATTCTGCAAAGTAGAGACCTTGGTTGCATACTCCGTAACCATGGCAAAGTAATGACAAGGGTATAATACTTTATTAATTTTGCGGGGCACTGTGATATTTTGGTTGATTTTTAGGCCCCTCTTACTATTTCATGTTTTGCCAGGAATATGTGTTATTTTTGGGTTTTATGGGGGTACACACCAAAATTCTACCTTTTATTTATGTGAACTTTTCATGTCTTTTGAATTGCCATTTTTTCTTGGTAGAATAATTATTCACCTTTGTGTGATTTTTAGTGTAGAAAATTTCAAATTGTGTCCTGCCCAATATATTTCTGAAGTATGACTTGATATCTCATCCATTAAAATGGTCAACATCCAATATCAAGGCATCAAATATTTTATAGTTGTGGGTTTGCTACCATAAATGGAGTTGGACCAAAAAAATCATAGTTGGTGGGCATTAAAAACAATATTTGGAATGAATGTGCATTAACTACTTTGGGTATCTGTTTGCATTAAATAGGATTTGCTGATATCTGTTTATCACTCTCTCAATTACAGTCAATGCTGGAGAAGATTGCTCCAACTTGGATGAATGTATCAATAAAAATGAAAGAAGATGAAGAAACTGACAAGGCCTTCGGTTGGGTCTTAGAGATGTATAACCACATCTTTTATATTGATATGATTCTTACTTTCTTTGAATTTTGTACTAAGGATTACTTTACTTATATGGCAGTACCAGTACCAGACTGATTACATTATTAATGAATCTGATCTACCTTGATGAAGCCTCAAATTGGTGCCTTAGATGGAAAATGGGGAACCAAAATGGACTACAAAGAAACCCAATAAGTAAAGTGAACAACTAGCAAAGTATGGCATGGAGTAGACCAGCATCTGCCAATATTCTAACAGTACTTTTGTTAATAGTACTTTTTGTTCAGGTATGCTTATGCTGTTGCTAGTGCATTGCATGGTGTGCAACATGTTCTTCGTAAAGATTTTATGATTCAGGTGCATATATGAAAGAAACTTAGTAATCTCCTTCATATATGCTTTTTGTTCAGGTATGCTTTTGTTAATAGTACTTGATGGTTGTTGTTTAATGCAGCCTCCCTGGGACTTGAAACTTGGTAATTCATATATTATTCACTTTACTTATGGATGCGACTACAATATGAAGGTATGAACTTGCTGGTAGTAACTAATCTTCAATCTTGATAGGAACAAGCTAGTGTAATCCACTGCTTGGCTGGTTTGGTGCAGGAGGAAAGTACCTCCCCGCAAAAAAAAAAGTAGACCCCAATCCTACGCTGATCTCCCAAATAAGGAAATTGGAGAGAAATAAGATCTGGTTGGCCCTCTAGTGGAATATGAGTTGTGTTTGGTATGGTAACACTTCGTAACCATATTGCGGTGCAAAATTATGCAATACTGTCTATAGTGAAAAAGTGTGTAGCTAAAATGTTTAAAAAATTAACTAAGTGGGCCAGGCAGGTAAAATATTGGATGTTATTATCTTTACACAGTACCTATGTAATATGTCTAATATATTATGTGCTGTTTTTCAGGGTGAACTGACATATGGAAAAATTGGGGAGTGGCGCTTTGACAAGAGATCTTACCTCAGCGGGCCTCCACCAAGAAATCTTACATTACCGCCTCCTGGTGTACCAGAAAGTGTGGTATGTATCTGTGCAACTTTTTTTTCAACCTCCTAAACTATCTTTTGTTGATCTCATTTTAATGTCTGTTTTGATCAAGTAAAGAACCAAAAGTTCCAGGAAAAAAGAGATTGGTATACAGAGATCAATTGATTTTTGGGCTCAAAAATATCATTTTACTGTCTGCAGTGATGACAACTAGCATGTATAACTTATTAAAAAATAGTAGTTTGATTTGACCCTGCCAACTGTTGGTCTAACCTTTTTAATAAATATGATCCTTTATTTAATTTTGTTATTCGTTTTTATCCTAGGTCACATTGGTAAAAATGGTAAATGAGGCTACGGCGAATATACCTGGATGGGATGATGGGAGATAGAAAAATGAAATTACATCAATAACGCTACATTTATATTTATATATAGAGCAGGAGATGGAAGCGCTTATAGAGAGAAAGATAGGTCGTGTTACTTTTTTTGCTAACAATACCAGAAAATATCCGGATCCATTTCTTAGTGAATTGGTTTAAGAGAAGTTTTGTATGTGGTGCAAATGTTGTAAAATTAGGCAGTGAAATTATCTGTTTTCCTTTCCTTTTAATTTTTTTTTATTTTTCTCAATTTATTTATTTTTAGATTTAAAGATTAGAATCTTTGTATTTAATGTTTGTATGGATCGGTATGGTTGATTAGAGTTTGCTATGTAAATTTTTGCGTCTCTCAGAACTTTGAAGCCAAAGTTAATATTCGTCATTTCTCAATGGTGTGAAAATAATGGTAGGGAAATTTATATTGATTAAGTTGCCAAAAAACTGGGATTTAGGTAATGACCAAATAACCCCTTAGGCTATCATTTGGACGATGCATAATTTCTCGTTCAAGAAATTTAAACAAATGTAAACCCTTGAAGTGCATTCTCATGCGCCGTAAGTTCAGAAACAGATAACTTTATCTTCCACCAAAATTAATGAATTATCAACTTGTAGAAAAATAAACAGATATTCCTTGAAGAACCTTCTTTTGTCCTCGAAGATTCCATAATTTAAAAAATTTCATAAGATTTATAGTATCTGTCTACACTAAAATCCTCTTCGCCTCCTTAGCTAAAAAGATTTTTGGCATAATTTTATGTACATCTTTCAAAAACTCTATATTACATATATCTTCTCCTAAAATTCATAATATCATATTTCATCTTCCGAAATGTTAAAGCTCTCATATTTACCCAATATATCATCCTTTTCCATTAAAACAAACTTCATACTTATAAGTTCATTATTTAACCATATTGAAAATAAAAGAAAAAAATGAAATTAAATTCTCAGGAAATATACTATAGATACAGTATCAGACATGAATATCAATCGTTAGAGATTTTTAGATTCTTTGAAATTGAATTCTTAGTAAATGAAAGAGTTGGAGGTGAAATATATTAATTTGTATGAAATTTGAATCACTATCAATCTATAAGTAAAAGGACATATCTATAAAGTTTTTTCTATCTTTTAGATTTTTTATATTTATTCTAAAGTTCATTATCAATATTAAAATAACCCATTGTCAAGTGATCCCCACCCTAATTTGGTGTTGGGAGAGTTTATTTTGGGGACTGTGAATGAGAGACGTCAAAAATATCAGCCATGAAACAATTAAATGTCATCAATATTTGAGTTTATATTTTACTGAAGTTAATTGATGTTTTCTCATACATCTTATATGCGATAAATTTTTGTTTGATAAATACGAGAGATTTAATAGTTAGATATGATATTATAAACTTTAGTGGGAAATCGATAATTTCAAAATTATAGAAGGTTCTACTTGTAATTCTGCCAAGCCATTTTAACATACTGTCATGTGGTCCCACATCCAAATATTCTCCAATTCTTTTGATTAGATTCAGAAATGTAACGCTGTCACACATGGTCCCACATTTCAGTGGGTGCTACCTTGACCGAATATAACTTTTTGAGCAATAGCGGTTATTTGCACTTTGTTCTGAATAATGAAATCCGCTTTTCATGTGGTGTGTATTTTAGAATATAACTTTTTGGGCAATAACAATAGCAGTTATTTGCCTCTCATAAATGGTGCAGAAATGTTAGTTAAATTTTCTCCACTCAAAATACAACGTCAATTAATAAAGACGGGATCACTTGATAATCTTGACAATAGATTCTAGAATAAATATTAAAAAAACTTTAAAATAGGAAAAAAGTATAGTTATGTATTTTTATTTATAGATTGATAGTGCTTTAAATTTTAAATAATTTCATTATTATTTGATAGTCTATCAAAGACCGATAAATTATAATCATTATAAATTATATAAAATACTATCATACGATAATACGATAATGAAATTACATGAAATTTAAAATCCTATTAATCTATAAGTAAATGAACATATTTATGAATTATTTTCTATTTGTAAGATTTTGTTGATATATATATATATATATATATATATATATATATATATATATATATTATAGAGTCTACAAGATTGTCAAGATAATCTAGTGTCAAGTGATCCCCACCCATTAAAGAAAGGGAATGGATCACTTGACAATGGTTATCTCAACAATAGATTTTCAAATAAATATAAAAAAAATCTTAAAAAGAGAAAAAACTTATGGATATATTTTTCTATTTATAGATTGATGGTGATCCAAATTCATATAATTTCATTATCAATTGATAGTCCATCAAAAACAGTCAAATTATATAAAATTTTGTTGATCTTTGATGGAGTATCAAATAATAATAAAATTGCATAAATTTTGAATTATCATCAATCTATAAGTAGAAGAATATATTCATAAGTTTTTTTATTTTTAAATTTTTTTCATATTTATTTGAAAAATTATTGTTAAGATTATTAAAATAACCCATTATCAAGTGATCCCACCCCCTTAAATAAAACCATGGTATTTCTTTTCTTCAAGTTTAACATGGCAAAAATTGTCAACGTTTTGTGCTTAACTTCGTTTCGTTTCTTTTATTCTTCCACAAAATTCTCTTCCATCCGTTGAAAATCAATATAATTTGACAATTTAAACAAACGGAGCTATGGAAAAATAAATTAAAAAGAACGAAATCTTGTAGTAGTTGGCATGGAATCCAATTCGTAACCTTCTCTGTTCTTATAACACCACATGGCTTCGGCAATATTAGATAAAAGGAATCCAAGCCACATATGCATTGTATGTAGAACGTTTAAAATATTATGAAGAAACGTTTAACTTATGAAAAAATAAACGACCTTTCGGTTGATGATTTTTCTTCACACTGAAGAATACTCTGTTACCTTTCACAGAAAGTAACACATGCACATGGGATTCTGTTCACATGACATGGAACTTGAACCTTAATTAATGTGATTAAAATTAGAAATCGAGGATATAAGTTCGATTTTTTTTGGATTAAAATAATTAGCGTAATTGTTTCTTTGCAAAGACTTCTAATTATAATGTTCTGTTTTGTATTCATATTATGTAACAATAAGTAATGCATGCCAATCATTTCAACAATATATTAAAAACAAATTCTTTGTGCTACTACTTTCGAGTGAGCAAGCATTATTCTCCTCACAATGATAAAAAAATTGCTACATCAACAATTTTGACAATTATTTCTTAATTAATTTTAAGGCATGTCCTCTTTGAAGGCATTCAATTTCAATTGTGAGAAATATTATTTTAATGTATTTTATTTTTTTGTAATTTTGAAATTAACATTTAATTAATAATAATCAATTGTTTGAATTGTTATTATTTGCTTTGAATGTCAATTGTTACATCAGTATTAGCAATTGCTTTACAGTTGAAATGAAGATGCCCTCAGATGGGAATAAAAATCCTCTCATCTCCATTACATATTTAATATTTATACATACACTGAATCATTTATCTAGAACCTTTTTTACGGAGAGCCACGTCTTAGCCACACTAACCTTGACACGTTCTATTTAATTTAGTGCCAAGCTTTGCGATATTCTTTTAAATTAATATATTTTTAAGTAACATGGTCGACGCTCAAATAATTTGTCTTGTCCTCGTTCACAAAAATTTTATGATTAGTTTAGTTTGTTTTATGTAGCTAGGATCAATAAATAAAAATTTAAAAGGTATCTAATTAATACACATAATTAGTCCGTTTTCTCTTGGAATTAATTATCAAGTTCGAAATTAACAAATAAATAGTTATCGATTCTTACATACATTAATTCTTAACAAAGACGAAGACTGTCATTTTTTTTAATTAATTTTAGTGCAAAATAGACACAATAAATTATAAATACCAAAGCATAATCTTAACAAATTTTTAATACATAAAGAAAGTTAAACTTTCAAATTTCTCAAACATGTCACATCATCACCATCATCGTTTTTCTCCACCATTAATTTTGTTTAAATATTTCCATCTTCTTGAATCAAATAATTTATATAAATTATTTCTCTCTCTTCATTTAAAATAATTTGTGTAATATACATAAGGTGAAATTTAACTCTTAAAATGATTTAACTTTTTAATATAATTATATAATTATGTATTTAATTATATTATTTATTATTATAATTATCATTACTAATTAGCATTTAAAAATATTGTGTTTAAATTTTTTTAATGTGAAATTTTATTAAATATATTTAAAATTTTATATTATTAATTAATTATTTATTAGGAAACACTTGCTGCTGGTTGCTAACTTGCTATTCCGTATATCATTTTATTTTTAATTTCGATGCGTCTCGGTCGTTCATATATTTATTAGATGAAGAAAAAGAAAATTAAAGTTCCAAAAAGCACTTATTATTTATTTTTGGCACATATTGATGCATATCAATCTCAAGTCTGAACCACACATATAATACTCCTCCTTTTCTTTGTCCCCTTTCTTTTCCTAATAGCCTTGGTAATATGCGTGTATAAAAAGGGGGAAGGGTTCGTTCATGTCACGCCATAATATAATTCCATTACCAACTTTGAGACTTAAAAAATCTCGGCAGAGAACAATTTCTCTATGGACAACACTACAAGGACAAAAACCAACAAACCTCCACCAGGTCTCTCTCTCAACACTCCCCCCCCCCCCCCTCCATTTCATTATCTTATAGTTGTAATCTTTTAAATCTTTTAACGTGACAAATTAATTGTATGGTCCTAGATATGTAGGAGTACTTTTTAAGCCAGCATTCACTTCAGTTCCCAGACGAATTAATGATCGTCTCCTTTGACTCCTTGTAATCAGCAAAGTTTAATTAAGGCTAATTGCATGGTAGTAGTTCACAGAAGCAAAAAAAAAATGTAACTTTCCATTTGATATATCATAGGCTATCCAACCTTGAATGCGCAAAGGAAGAAGAAATCTTGTTGTTGCCACCGCACAAAAAAGAGGGGAGAGAAAGGCTTCATAGAAGGATGGTAAGTCTGAAATATTCAAGCAACTTTTTCTGAGTATCATTCCTTGCTATATATAGTTGGTCTAAGTTCAAATTAATTTGAATTAAATGAAATTCTTAGAAATTTCTCACCCTTCTTTTTAACTTTGGAATTCTTAAATAAGATCAAGACATGAATATCAGACATTCTGAATTATAATTATTATTTTCTTTTTTTCCAAGCCTTGCTGCGCTTTGTTGCTGTTGGTTGTGCGAGGTTTGCTGTGACTAGAACTGAGATGCATGAAAGGCGCTACAGATAAATAAGGGTATTTAGTTACTGCTATATGTGTACAGAAAATACATATGTACTTGAAAATAACTGTTGTCTTACTTAAAACTATGCTGTTTGAGCACCGAAATATATGTTAGATTGTTAATGTATTAGGGATAAGGTCGCAAAAGGCAAAAGCTATGTGTGGTTATTGTTGAAAGCATAATTATAATATAGGTGATGATAATGATTAAATATTATTATATTATTTGGTTTTAAGAGCCATTTATGTTCCATTTTTGCTAACACGGTGGGTTTAAAATTCCATTTTTGTTTTCATCTCTGCTCCCTCTGGAATGAGAATTTCCGACACTGGTCTGGAACTGCAATTATTAGAAAGCCACTGAATGTCATTAAATAGGGAAATTTATCTCCATGCCATCTCAAAACTTTAAATTTGTCAAAATGCCACCTCAAAATTAACCATTGTTATAATGCCACTGTAAAATCATTTTAATTGTCAAATTGCCACTACTACCGTATAAAATATTCAAAATTAACTATTTTTTTATAAAGACCAAATTACCCTTCATTAAATTTTCTAAAGTTAACTATTTCTGCAGGACTATGTTGTTGGCCTACGATTTGCTTTATAAATTAACATGTTTTCACTTAGTACCTACTATACAGAACATAATAGTAGTATTAAAAAACTTGTACTGCACTCTGTTATATCCCTTTCCAGTCATTCTAGTGTACATCCGATACAAGGTTCAACTATGTTCTTAATTAACACCCAAAATTTAAGAGAAACCAGTATGAATGAACCCCAAACTAGTAAATACTGGTAGCGTACAACATCTTTGTTCAATATAATTTTTAAAATTTTCCATTATCTTATGAAATCACATCTTAGTGTTCATATGAAATCAAATGAATAAATTAGATGCTGATACCAATTAGACCTAATGACGTGTAGGTACCAATAGGTACTGGTACGAATGGCCCCACCATCAGATGCAACATGGGAGGTTAGATCTTCCTGGACTCCGCAATTATTCTCCTAACACCGGCGACGACAAACAATAACAGGACACAGAACTTCATAAAATGTGTCATCAATTCAATCAGCAAGAAAGGAATTTTGAAATGAACATGATGCAAAGAAGCTGGTCATACACCAATAAATGTATATAAATATAATTAACAAAAAATGGAAAGTACATTACTCAATTTGTGCGTGTCATTTAGAACCCCCTCTCCAAAAAAAAAAAAACTCAACACGTCATTGAAGAGAATAAACCACCGTTTGCTTCTTTGCAACCTTGAGCTGTGTCTTCTCATCAGAGAAAGAGGATGCAAGTGAAGAAGGATCCGAGAGAGACTTGTTCTCTCTGAAAACGTAGAAGGATCGCCGCTTGAGATACTCCTTTATTTTATAATCATTGAACTTGGAAGCAATTCGAAAGAGAGATTGAAGAAGGGAGAGAACCTCAGCTCTAGATGGTGGCGCCGCCATCGCTGTTGCTGCTGCGCTCGCCATGGGAAACCGACTGGAGAAGGCGATGAGCAACTAGATGAAGAATAGTGTGCGGAGTAGATCGGATAATAAATAGAGGAGAAAAAGGCGAAATGAAAAGATGATGAATCATATGTTATTTGTAAGAAGGGTATAACTGGAAATACGAAAATATAATTCAGATTTTAATATATTTTATTATTTTTATAAATAAAAATATATAAAAATACAGTATTAGTGGCAATTTAACAATTAAAATGATTTTAGAGTGGCATTATAGCAACAACAATTTTTGAGATGGCATTTTGACAAATTTAAAGTTTTAGAGTGGCATTTTGACAAATTCCCCCATTAAATAACGTTAACTTAGATTTGAGTGCTCTGACTCTCACTTATTTGCATAAAAAATGAGAACTTAGATATCCTTCAGAGAAATATTCATATTACATCATAGTTATTTTCTGATATAAAAAATAAACTTGCCCTTAAATTTCACATTATCATCGTTTCTGCAAATTATACAAGCAGACAAAGGTTATTTATAGGTTATCACAAGGACAGTGAAAAAAAAATGGTGCGAACCAAATCTGGTATTCCGAATTAGATGTTAAAAGAATTGTGTTATTTTGAATGATACAAATGTTGTTTGAATTATAAATTTGAAACAGTGATGAAGAGTTGAGAAAAATAACAATTATTTTATCTCCCATTTGAGACAACAAAATAGTAATTATTTTCACTCTTCTAGAAAATCAGTTTTGTGTTTAGATTCATCACTTCGATTTCTATTCCAAAAATAGTAGTTATTATGCTATTTTCAGTGTATGCAAACAATCCTTGTTGTGTTGGGATGGGGGAACAATAATTTTAATTGGAATTAGCAACTATTTATAATTTTATAAAGAGTAATTAGTTGTGTTTGACTTTTTTTTAGTTGAATGCATAACATTGCATCTAAAGAGTAACAAAAGTATCATGTGCAACTCACGTGCTGATCCTCTTTCTCTATTTTGTATTCCTACGCTTCAACCTTTCAGCGATCGTCTTTCTTTCTTCGGTACAAACCGTTCAATGTCTGTTTGTTTAATCCATTTGGAGATCTCATAGTCCAAGGCTACAAAGAGTAGGGTATCAATGATTATTGTATGAATCAGGAGAAATATTTTTATTCTCATGTCTATTTAAAATTATTCTTATTTATATCTTACGTATTCTTATCAATTAAAATTAAATTTACTCATATCTTACTCTTACACAGTAAAATAAATGAATAATAAAATGATACTGATAATAAGGAATAATAATATATTAATTAATTTTATCATCATTAAAAATTATTCAAATTTATTCCTTTTATACTAAATTTAAGGGTGTTAATTGATCGGGTCGGGTCATCATTATTTTATTATTTTTCTTGACCCGATCGGACCCGTTTAAATTTGAATAAAAAAATTTTGTCCCATACCCGACCTTATCGGGTCACGGGTCGACCCGACTCATATAAATAATTAAGTATTTCTTAATAATTTTTATATATTTTTAAGCAATTTTAATTAGTTAATTTATAATTAATCTTAATTAATATATAAATAATATATATTTAAGCTTCAATTAGTACTAAATCACAAAATTAATTCAAAAAAAACATAACTAAATGTGTCGATTGACCCGAACCTGACCCGATCCGATTCAGGTAAAAAAAATTAGACCCATACCTGAATCCATTTATATTCGGATCAGGTCGGATTCGGGACGGATTGACCCGTCAGATCGGGTCAATAATTAATACCCCTAATACTAGTATATTTCTATTTTATTAGTATGAAATTAAAATATAAAATACAATCAATTCTAACTTGAATCATTTGAATTTGAATAGAACACGTGTTAAATTTGAATCAATTTATAAAAAATTCTAATAGTTTTGCGTAAATGAATAGAACATGTGGTAAATCTGAAATTATGTTTCTATTGATTCAAATTTAAAACACTTTATATAAACAAGAAAAATACACATACAATTTCACTTTTAATATTTTTAAAAACATATTATAAAAATTGAAATATTACGAACCCAAGCACGCAACATGCTTAGCGTCATGTTCTGGCACATAAGAACACTATTCAATTATTTTTTTTCTTATTGTTTTTTGTTATTACATGAAGATTGATATTACTGCAAGTAGGGTTCTCAGCTATT
Source organism: Schoenoplectus triqueter (assembly GCA_964058805.1). Taxonomy (NCBI): domain Eukaryota; kingdom Viridiplantae; phylum Streptophyta; class Magnoliopsida; order Poales; family Cyperaceae; genus Schoenoplectus; species Schoenoplectus triqueter. The sequence continues at coordinate 32,021 of CAXKVV010001841.1, forward strand.
GATCCGATCTGATAGGTTAACTCGATTCAATTCGAACTCGATCCGACTTGAATCCGATCCGACCGCGATTCGACCTGAACTCGATCGGACTCGACCCGACCTGACCTGAAGATAAAAGAGTTGGGTATGGGTTTAATTTTTTGACCCGAATCGGATAGGGTCAACCAGACCCAACCCGATTAAATATATTTTTTGAAGTAATGTGATTTAGTACTAATTAAAACTTAAATATATACTAATTAAGATTAATTATAATTTAATTAATATTTTATTGCTGAAAATTATATAAAAATAATAATAAATATTTAATTATTTTATATGGGTCGGGTCGGGTCGACCC
>CAXKVV010001842.1:0-32051 GCA_964058805.1 Schoenoplectus triqueter
CAACATGCAATGCAATAATAGATTTTTTTAATTAGCTCACTATTATTCTTTATAATATACAACATGCAATGCAATAATAGATTTTTTTAATTAGCTCACTATTATTCTTTATAATATACAACATGCAATGCAATAATAGATTTTTTTAATTAGCTCACTAAAATGGTCATAATAATAATTCTAAATTGCTTAATTTCATTTATGTATGATTGTGCCAATATATGATAAAGATCTTTGATCTTGAGATGCATGGAATGAAAAGAAAGTTTGTGTCTAACCGTCTTTGACTTTTGATATTATATCAATTTAGAATTTACATATTCTTTCTTCTTTTACCATGGAGATAAACTGATTGCAATTTTGTTTCGAAACATAACTTAATTGCAATTGGATGGAATAAAATCAAAATGTTTTCAAATTTGAAATTTTCTTACTAAAAGAAATGGCAAGTCAAGGTTTGCTGTCACTGCAAAAGTAATAGAGATGCACTTCTTCAATCTCAATTGGATTGAATAAGATCAAAGTGTTTTCAAATTTGAAAATTTCTTACTAAAACAAAAGGCAAGTCAAGGTTTGCTGTCACTGCAGAAGTGATAGAGAAACGTAACTCTTCAAATAGAGGATTTCAGATGCCTCCATTTTTCCTGCCTCGACTGTGGCCATTCGTCAAAAATCGATCCAATGACCTGGATCTAAATTTTTCATTCCTCCTTTCCTTCCTCTCCTTTTTCATCTGTTTCTGCAACAAATTCCAAATCAATAGGAACACTCGCAACTGTGGTGAAGGCCAGATCTTCATTTATCTCTATTACTTTTCTCTTCACTGAAACTCAAAAGAGACATGCAAAACCTAGTAGCACTCCTTTAATCTCTGACTTCCTCTGATCTGGATCTAAATTTTTCATTCCTCCTTTCCTTCCTCTCCTTTTTCATCTGTTTCTGCAACAAATTCCAAATCAATAGGAACACTCGCAACTGTGGTGAAGGCCAGATCTTCATTTATCTCTATTACTTTTCTCTTCACTGTAACTCAAAAGAGAAATGCAAAACCTAGTAGCACTCCTTTAATCTCTGACTTCCTCTGATCAGATCTGATGCTCTCTCTCCTCCTCTCTTTATTCCTTTTCTAGAATCTGTAATTCGGTCTAGTTTATTCTGAAAACAGAGAGAACGGTCAAAACGTAGGATAATAATCCAACATTCCAATAATATACACACCTTGAACTAATTGGAGCTGTGTTGTCCTAAATTGCATAACTCTGTGACTGCAATCAATATAACATCAAATGTCGGGTTAGCATCAATCAACCTCTCTATCCAAGTTGTTAGGAGATGAGACAATGTTTAAAAGCAAAAGAAAAAAAAAAGGCAAGAAAACCCCTCAATTTTGAGATTGAAAAGAGCATTCATGGGGCCAAGAGTAAGAAATGGAAAAGTGGGGTTCACAGTAAAGAGATGCACACGGAGTAGAGCAGATGCTAGTCTAAGAAAAGATGACATTGATTTTAGAAGTGTTTCTCCCACCAAAGTGGCGAATGAAAAGATATGTTCTGATCAATGGCCCAGATATGAAGGTGCAATGGAGGCAGATAAAATTGAGGCATTTGAATCTTCCTCCGAATATTATATTATGAAAATAAGTGAGTAGAATAGTAATAGAGTTCCATCATGGTGCTTGGTGAAATATGAATTTGCTGCTACTTCAACTGCTTGACTTTTTTTAACTGGTATATTCAGTCAAAATTACTGGCGTCTTTACCTCACAATGCACCATAGCACAACTATAGTAAGAAATTTGTTTTAAATTAACTAGTTTATTGAATGATTGATCCAGAGTATGTGTTGTTCTTCATCATATAAAAAAATAGTTCTAAAAGCACTAGCAAATGCAAGTGAGAATGGTATTTCACCCAATGATCATGGTCACTTGCCTGTGGTATTGAAAAACTTCTGATTTGAGAGGGATGGCAGCAGGGTTTGACTTATTGATATAGGATATACCATGCAGGACGTGGATATGGTTTCTACCAGTTGCAATCTATAAATCGTATTTTGCTCATCTCATTGTAGAAATACCCTATAGCTTTAACTTATCACTCTAAACGCTGTTCAGCATGATTGAGCAGAATCTATAAGTTCAATGGTTTAATGGGAAGTTAAACTAGATCAGGGACCAAATTGATACTAGTTCAATAAATGGACCAATATAAGAGTTGACTTTTCAATGTTACTCCAGTAAGTCCTATCCATAGTAACAAGATTCGTGAATAATTCATTTTTTACTCTTAGCCAGATGTTTCATGAATAATACACCAATTTAATATGTAATGTATTTTATTCATCAATAAAATGTTTTATTCATGAAAATTTTAACATTTTAATTTATATTATATGAAACAAACTATTTCTGAATTATACCCGAATCGTGAAATTTTGACCTCGCCAACGTTTCCTGAATCGTCCATTTGTTACTATGGTCCTATCTATAGCAGTATCGGTTATCACCAAAACTACATGTCTTCAACTCTGCCTCTTCCGGATAAATAACACTTGAATTTTTTTGTGATTCATTTCACTTGAGTTCCCCAATGTATAGCACAACCCCCAGCCATGCCCTTTGTTTTTTGATCCCATGAACCATCTTATTTGTCATTTTCCTTGTATCGTGTTTACAAGTCAAACTAATTTAATGTTGTAAGGCGTAGAAGGAAGCAAATTGATAGTAATGTTGTTATTAACTAGCTATTTTGTTTTGTTATATTTTAAGGTTGAATCTGAGCGAGCCTATCATCAGAGAGTTTTGCAAATCCTTGATCAACTTGAAGGAGAGGTACTTTGTATTCTCCCTTTTACCAACATTTTACATAATTTTGGTCCGTATATATATATTCATTTTGTATTGCTTATGATGCAGATGGTATCAGAACGTCAAAGGATAGAAGCATCTCCGAATCTGGCAAAGGAAACTGTAATGCAGTCACCACCTTCATATGAAGAAGTTAATGGCATGTTTGCATCTCCAAGAGTTGATGAATTGAATGAATCTATCAACTACTTCTTAGCAGAGGTAAATTATTGTCATCCATTATATTATACTTCGTACTGTGATATTGAATTTTACATTGATATATATGTAGGCAATCCAGTCATATAGAGCTGAGAGTGAGGTTGAGCTTGCTTTGTCAAGTGGTGATATTATTGTTGTTCGCAAGGTATTGACTTTTTTTGTCTTTATTTTTCCAACAGTATTTAATTTTCTATGTCATATTTGAGTTTAGTAACATTTAAAATATAATAACATGATGAACACAAAATGGTTTGCTGCTAACTGAACTGGAGGTCATTTGCAACATACAAGGTTTATTGTTTTGTTATTGGAAGTTTGAAATATCCATTGCAATTGCTTGTGTTATGTAGTTGTCAAACAATGGCTGGGCTGAAGGAGAGTGCAAAGGAAAAGCCGGTTGGTTCCCATATGCATATATTGAGAGACTGGACCGTGTGCTTGCAAGCAAAGTTGCACACATTTTCTGATAGTTATACATGTTCTCCTTTCCTCTGGGGGCTTGTAGTGTGTTTAAATTATTTTTATACAAGTGGAGGATGTAGCATTGTTGTAGTATGGAGACCTCTCCGGTTTATATTGTCTTTGCTCCTTCCCATTGTTGATCTCCTTCTGGTGAATATGGTCTTTCCTCATGTGTACAGTGTAGTATTATACAATGTGATTTTGATGCGTAATGTTCTCTTGATAAGGCTTTTTTACAAAACAGGGATTTCAGAGAGCGCTAGCAACACTAGGTGTACTATTACCAAGCATGTATCAGTCTCAGATTCTAAGCTGCTCTGTTATTTTTGTACTCATTTCGCTTCCATGAGCGGGAGACGTCCCACTGCATATATCATGAGGTTAAAGATGGTGCTGGTGTTTCAAGGTAGGATAGTGAAAAAGGTGTGAATAGGATGTCATTAAACTATCAAACATACTAACAATTCGTAAAAAACTTATGGAATGCATCAACTACACTGGAAACGTTCACATTCCATCAAATGGACCTCAATTGGGTTTCTATAGGCCCGAATAGCTGTCTCATACAAATTTGTAATAAATATATGACATGACTGAAAAAGTATTATTTTTTGTTAGGGTACGTTGATATAGCGCACTATTTATCATCAACTTTTTTTTTTAATTTTTTGCATACCTTTTATGTACATATTGTTTCTCAAATTCAAACCCAAAGTGAGAAAATTACGAATTGCAGTGTAAAGAGACTCCAATTATTTATTTATTTTCTTGCCGACCTCCCACATTTTTTTCGAAAGTTTGACGGCGTTGTCGTTTTTAATATGTGACAATTAATACCTACTTGTTGAAGTACAATTTGAAGAAGGAACAAGCACATGCGTCCATTGTCCAAATCAAACACATGCGTTGAGACTAGTGTCAATGAGTTGGATCGGATCAGGTAATATTATTTTATTATTTTTTCTGATCTGATCTGATTAAATTCGGATCAAAAATTTTTAATCCATATCTGATCCGACGGGTTACGGGTTGACCCGACTCGATACGTGTAAAATAATTAAATATTTATTAATTATTTTTATATAATTTTAAGCAATAAAATATTGATTGATTTATAATTAATTTTAATTAGTGTATATATAATCTTTAATTAGTACTAAATCACAAAATTATTTTAAAAAATATAATTAATCGGGTCGGATCGGGTTGATCCGAACCCGACCCAATTCGGATCAAAAAAATTAAATTCATACCCGACTCATTTATGTTCAGATCATGTCAAATCGGATTCAGATCGAATTAATAATTCACACCCCTAATTGAGACTAATTCAGTTACTCCTTTTGTACGTATTTACATTTCCTTTCCGAAATCTGAATACATGAGAAGTCAAAAGGCAACATAATTTTATTCAATTGATGTAAAACTGGAATTAAATATTTGGAAGAGAGCTGGAATTGCCAATAGAAAAAACCTCCCGTAAATTAAGGGCAAAAGGTTTAGCACTTTTAATGGATCGTTAGGCCCACTTGTGTCTGCTTATCAAAGCCTTCACATGGGATTGAAACTTTTCAACTGAAAGGGGGCACTAAACTCCACAAATTTGACTTTCTTTAAGATTTTCGCGTAGGTATAATTAGAAGAGCCAACCTACAAGAGATGGGCTTTGCAGTCGCTTGGGCTTAAAGATATTAATGGAGTAATACGAGTCCAGGTGTCCAACTGCTTTTCTCGACAACAATAAAGCACTAAGCCAAGGAATGGATTAATTTTCCACTGGCTTGGATCAAAATTTGTCTTAATTTTATTTCAACCATTAGATTAGAATTGAGATTGGAAAAAGTATAAAATAAAAAATGAGTTGCATCGAGATTGGTGAAAAAAGATTTATCCAATGGTTAAAACAAGGCTTGGGACAAATTTTAATCCCAAGCCATTGGAAAATTAACCGGTTCGTAAGCCAATGACTATCAGAATTAAGGTTTCAAAACAGGTTGTTTGTGAAGGCGACATCTTGAAAATACTCTTACATCCATTAAATGCGAAACAAAACAAGGGGTGTTCCGAGAATCGAACTCGGGACCTCTCGCACCCGAAGCGAGAATCATACCACTAGACCAAACACCCAACTTCATAATTTGGATTACCATAAGAATAACATCTTTATGTTACTCTCTCTCTTCTATGGGCTGATTTTCTGGATTTGCAGTCATCTCTGCTTACCATTTATGTAGCACAGTGGAAGAATCTTCTTTCTTGCATGTCATACTTTTTTTGCTTTATTAGTCACAGGTCTTGTCATACGTACGGTACATTCATAGTCGTTCTTTAACAATTAACATATATATTCCCCTAAAAAAACAATTAACATATATATATATATCAGAAAGGACTATTTTTTAATTAAGTAAAAGAAAATTTAGATATTGAATTAATTCTCAATTCAATTCCTACTCCCATCATTCTAACCAAAAAATAAAATAAAATCAACTTCAGTAATGGAGTTTTCAAGCTGATTTGCATAACTTTGCTTACGTTATTTTCAACAAGATATGTTCTTCTGTGCATTTTTGTATCTTTCTACCTGAAAGTTTTATTGGTTTGGTGTTTTTCAAATAGATGTATATAACATTCAATATGTTAATGTTAGACCTGTGGTATAGTAGTTTTTTTTTTATGCTGAAATTTTGAAATGGGTGGTGATACAATGCCCCAACATTACTCCAGCATTTCCCCCACTACCATGACACGTGTAGTCCGTATGTTATAGTATTTTACGGGGTTCATTTTTCAATTTTTGATAGGGAAAATGTTGAGGGCAAAGTATATTTTTTCTTTTGATAATTCTGGGCTTAGGGCTAAGCTTAAATCGTATTTAATGCTCTAAAGACTATGTCAAATTTTAGAAACTTCTCACATCGTCCCAATAAATGGGCTCGGAAATCTTACGGTTCTTACCTAATCAGATTATTTTCAGATTGATTATTTGAAAATTAAGGTCAGCATGATCTGATCTACAATTGATGGACTACATCCACACTAATGACTTGTAGGAAGCATTTTAATTTGATGTAATTTTATCGGGACTAAGTCAGATATGACGGTTTTAATTGAAAAGGTAAATCATGTCTTTTTCAAGGCGAGAGTAACAACATAGATGAATCCGACAATTCAATAACGATCTTTTTTTTTTAAAAAAAAGTGTTCTTTTTATTTTTGCTGTCATATTATTGTCGAAATTTCCAAATCAAAATTAATGTTACTTGTATTTGTTGTTTATAAATTAAAATTGAATATTTGATCAGCTACAAAATGTTTTGACTGATTTCTATTTTTTGTATGATAAAAAAAGAAGTAAAAAGAAACATAAAGATGATCTAATTAACTTCGATACATGTTCTATTCAAATAATGACTAATACATCTATAATTTGAACATTGTTATCAGAAATATGAAATTGAACGTCTATTAAAGATGAATATTTTTTATTGATTAATCATATACTAAAATTGTTGAACATCATGAACATATAACATTCCGGCATTATGCCGGAGTACATGTAGCAATATCTAGAAAGTGTGGTTGAGAAGTCTTACCTCATGACATGTTGAGTGGAAAATCTCAATTGTTGTGGGGTCTTGAACTCGTCTTATATCATGCCATGGTTAGTCGAGCAACCGAATAATTTTCAAGAGCTGGTAAACCCACCTAGGCCCATAGAATAGAATTGGGATAGAATTGAATTGACCCCTCAAAACGGCTAGCAAGTAATTGACAGAGAGGAGGAGCAGGTGTTGCCATCTGTGGGACTGTGCCAACGCAACCCTACACGAGAAAGCATCGTGCTTTCCTTCATTCATTGCCGTTTGCCAACCATGTCATGGGTAATGGGTTCCATCAACCTGCTAACCGTGCATTGTACATGCACTGGCCAGCCACTGGTAGACAGTAGACTGCTGAGTTGTTGGGGCTGACACCATCTGAGATTCCGGGATGGATCAGTCCGTGTCTGGTATGATAATGATGGCATCTGAACATCTCTCTCCTCTCCTCATTTACCTGATTTTAAGCAGATGCTACCTGGATCATCCGATCAGATGAAGTACACGGTGTGTGATCATCTCATCAAACCATTTTATGGATCTTCAAACTAATGGTAGTACTTGAAAGATCATGATCTCGTGATAGGTAGAATGGTCGCTTCAAATTAAAACTTTTCTTTCCTCAAAAAAAAAATGTAATAGCATCTTTTTCTTGAGAAAGATGGTGTATTTTCCACCCTAAAAGCTTCCTTTTTTAATTTTCCGTAATATTAATTAACTTCTATTTTTTTAGTATATGGAATTTAAAAATTTTAAATTAAATTAACAAATAAGATTAATATTTGATAGCCTACAACATTTCTTTTATCACGGGTGTATTCTTTTAATTGGATATCGGAGAATTATATATATTTCTAAAGTATACTTTTCATTTAGACGTGTATTTGTTTTTTTTTCTTTTGTCATTTCTTAGCTAAAAATATTAAATATTGTATTATGCATTGCGAAAATAAAATTATTCTTGTTACAGTTATTAACGTTGTGTATTTTTTTTTATCAAACTACAAGTTGTTTGTAAGAAATCGGTTAATTGGCAAGAAGCCTACAAGTGCATATGCCTTATTCTTGAAGCAATGATTTGAGTTTATTTTCGTACAAAACAAGAGAAGAAAAGGATCTGAAATAAATAAACTAAAGAGAATTTTTTCTGTCTATCCCGATTTTTAAATCAATGAAAACAATATTCTCGATTTAAATCTTTGAAAATTATATGTCTATTTTGTAACTGCATGTGTTCACAATAATATTTAGATGTATGCATTTTATGATCAAATATCTTCATTTTTGCTCAAGAACAAAACTAAATGATTTTGAATCATGAGTTCACATAAAACATGTGAAGAAGGAGATTTCTTTTGTTTCTCCGCATTTTGGACGCACATATGCTAAAATTCATGTTTCCAATGAATATATGCATTCAGAATTCTTCATTTCCGAATTTAATCATATTGGATGTGCAATAGAATTTTGCAAAGATACTAATTTTATCATGAACGCATGTTATTAGAAAATGAGTAGGTCTAATAGCTTAATTGTGGCTAATTTGGATGACCTTTAAAAAAAATTATGAGTTTAATTTTCTATTAAACACAAAATAAAATTTAACAGTTAGACTCTCATGTGTAAAAAAAATAAAAATAAAATGATCAGCTCATCGTCATAGCATACATTCGACACTATTTGATGCGGACATATATGTTTTGAAACTGATGAAATATGCATCTCAATATGAATCATAAAAATCGTATTGTACGGTGCTGCACAGCAAGACGATAGAAATTTCTTTGATGTGGGATCAAAACACAGAAACCAAATCCATATATGTTTTGAAACTGATGAAATATGCATCTCAATATGAATCATAAAAATCGTATTGTACGGTGCTGCACAGCAAGACGATAGAAATTCCTTTGATGTGGGATCAAAACACAGAAACCAAATCCAATTTGAGCCATCTGATTTTTATCATGCGGCTCTTAGCCAAAGGTCGGCGGAAACCAAATAAAAATATACAGAATTTGATGGGGACACAACACACGATTTCCTATAATTTTGAAGAATATATTTCAGTATTGCGAGTAATTTTATTGTACTTCTGAATTAATTTTTGGGAGAATTACAGGCTGTACCTGGGTAAGAGTTTTGTCTTTAATAGCACCGACTGGTGGATAATAATAATACACAAAGGCGGCAAAATATTTATTTTCCAAAAACAGACAATTTTGACAAATTTCAAATCCGCAATTTCAGTTCGAATAAACTTGAATCTATGACTTTTTTTTCATAATCTTTCGGATTCCTAAAAAAATTACGCTAATCAGGTAAGACTTTGTAACCAATTGGCATGTAAATATACTAACTAAAAATTGTAATGCCTATTTCTCCCTTGCCAATCCTCTTGAGAAATTGAATTTTGTTGGATACTACCTGCAATTTTAATTTTTCTAATTTGTAGATAAAATTTTAAGAATATTTATTGCGTTATTTATTTTTATATTAAAACTGTCTATTTAATTCATCAGCGGAAAGAAAAAAAAATCTTTCTTTTCCAAATTTAAAAAATAATTAATTATACCGATTTTATAGACGTCAATAGTTGTCTCGACACTCATAACATGCATACAAGTAATAGGCTAAAAAGCGACAACATTTTTCTGTGCATTAATTGCATAATGAAATTATAAGTAACTATAGACATTACATATACACAATGATATGATGATAGATATGTTTTAATATATTAATTACACAACTATATCTTTGTACATTGTACTAATTTATTACAGAAGTTAACGTACACAACTACACATAGTAGTGCATAATTTTTTTTTAACCGCCGGCTTTGTTTGACCTGGCTGCAATTGGCTTTAATTAATAGATTGATGATGTGGCAACATTTAAAACTTAAAAGGCTACAGGATCAAACAATCAAACGCTCTCAAGGAGCATCAATTAGTGAATCCTATATTATAGCACTAATTCTAGAGTGTCAGTGCATACCGTACGGATCGGGTTGGAGCATTTTCATAATCACATCCGTTTAATTTTAGTTTTATTCATACTCTATTCTCATCCGTTAGTTTTTGGTTTATTTATACCTTACATTTATCTGCTGTAGTTAATGAGTAACAAATGAATTATGTTTTATTAATAAACAATTTGACAACAAATTTAAAAACAAATTAATATAAATTAACTTTAGACACTACATATACATAATATAATGAAATATAAAATTATAATTATCCGTTTCATTATTTATAGAAGAATATAGATTAAAATTTGGGTTCGGCTATGGTACTACGTGTAGTTAATGATCGAATTTGCTATGAGCTAAAAAATATAGATAAATCATCTATAAATTTTGATTTATTGATGTCAATAATTTTTTTATATAAAAATATGGTGGGATATAAAAAAAATCGAATTTTCAAATTTTTTAAGTATTTTTTTAGATTTTTTAAGATGATTCAATAATAATAATAATATAATATATTTTTTCTAGATCATTTTTAAAAATTCAAAATTAATACTTAAAATCGAAAAAAAATTTATATCCCATCATATTTTGATATAAATAATTTATTGAGACCTATAAATTAAGATTTGAAAATAATTTAACTATATTTTTTAGTCCGTAGCAAATTTGATCATTAACTACGCGTATCACCATAGCCTAACTCTTAAAATTTTATATAAGTCAATATCGTCATAAGTTGCAATCAAATTTACTGTACAAAATGTTATATATAAATTAATTTCATGATAATAATAATAATTAAAATAATAATAATATATGATAATGATAATTATATATATTTATTCTATGAAATATGTGGGCGAAATATTTTTCTTACCCACAACCACTAAACCAATGAAAATCTTATTTATATACATTTTATCGAGTACAATACATATAGGATAAATGAGAGAAATGTTTCACTAATGGTCTTTTATCCACCAATTCAAAAGGATAATCCTGATCGACCTTCCTGGTAAGGTTACAAATGAGTCGAGTTCGAGCAAGCTCGGCTTAACTCAATTTCGGATCAACAAAATTTGAGTTTCGTCGAGTCAAGCTCGTAAAATATTTCGAGCTGAAAAATCTAGTTCAAGCACGGCTCATCACAATTCGAGCTGGCTCACGAGCCAATACATAGGGATGGCAATTTAGCCGGTGGCCCGATGGACCCGTCCGGACCCGGTCTGGCCCGACGTCAACCCGCCCAGCCCGGTCAACGAACGGATAAGGCCGGGCCGGGAATGGGTTTGAAGTTAGGCCCGTCCGTCAGATCCAGAATAATTATATATATATATATATATATAATTTATTTATACTTATACTTATATTATATATATTTATATATTTTATATAACAATATATTCTAAAAATTATGTAGAATTTTAATATAACACTAATATCATTTAAATTATATTAAATATTTAGTTATAATATTATTATATGAATAGAAGCACTAATATTTTTGAAATTTATAAATGTGAATAATATAATTTAATAGATACTTTGGTACCTTTTTAGTCATATCTTTTAACTTGAAAATCCAATCAATACAAAATTATTTTTTTTAAAACCATACAACTATATATATCATTTTTATATTTTGATCTCTTTTAAAAACAAAACATATAGATCTTAAAAATTCATATTATGAAGGTTAGCTGCTGAAAAATTTTAGACCTCTGAATACTTTTTTAATCATAACTTTTGTACTGAAAATTCATATTAAGATGAAATAAAATTCTTAGATTCATAACAATAAAATCTTCAACTTTTATATTTATGTTTTCTCAAATTCATAATCTAAAATACTCAAAAAAATATATTTCTCAGCCGATTTTAAAAAACTGCACTGCAAAACGGGTCTGGACGGGCCGGGCCAGGCCATAAAAATTTGGCCCGCAGACAGGACGAGCCGAGATTTTCAGGCCCAAAGTTATGGGTCAGGCAGGACAAGTATGCGATTTTGATGGACGGGCCAGACCACGGGATTGACGTTTTACCCGTCTACCCGGCCCATTGCCATCTCTACAAATACATGACTCAGTTTGATATTTAGGTTTAGTATATCTATAAACTATAAGGTTGATACATCTACAAGACTAATACAAGAGTCAGTACAAAATTGATATATCAACAAATGATATTTCAATGACATATTTGCTGCACTAATTTGAACGGATGAACTAACAAAAAAGTATCTAGTCAAATATACGAATCAAGTCACAAACGAGTAAGAGACGTATTTAAGCCATTGAGATGGTGAGAGATAATAAAAGAGGAGTTATCGGATTATATCTCAAAAGAAATTAAAAAGAGCATATAAACTATTATTATTTGAGTCGAGACAACTCCAATTTAAATTTAACTCATTTAACTATCGAATCATATTAACTCGAATCAAATTAGCTCGAACTAGATTAGCAAGAGCTTAAGTCAAGCCCAAACTAAGTCATGAATCCGAGATTTTTTATTCAACGCTACTTGCAGGACCCTCCGTTAGATCATGGCCTTAAAAAGTTTTATTTCAGTTATTATCACGGGAAAAATATCTCTTCACATATTGCATCTGTCGCATTGATCAGCTGATTTAGGTTCCACATATTCTTCAAAAAAATCAATTGTGAACCATGTAATATATAATAATTAGTATTGTCCTTAATTTACGTGACAGTTGTTAGACTGAAATTTAGTGTCTGCATTTAAAAAAAACATAGCTTATAGCCATTAAACTAGATGTGGTTTCAGAGATTAAATTGTATTCTTGTAATACAAAACGCTAATATGCAGTCTGAAGTTCAACCAAAAACAAGCCAAGCATATATGATGGATTTCACAGTTTTTAATATTAATAATTATTAATAAATTAATATTATTAAAAATAAGACTGATAACGGTACAATTTTAAATATACGAATGGAAACGCGTCACTGGCACTAGCGTGGCTGAAACGCGCCACTGCCAGTACCAGTGGCGCGTTTGCCTCTTATATATATCAAACGCGCAGATTATTTGTGCCTTGCTGAAGAAATAGAAGAACAGAAGGAAAAAGAAAAATAAAGAGAAGAGAAAGAAAGAGAAGAGAAGAAAAAAAAAAGAGAGAAAGAAAGAGGAAGAGAGATATTGGAAGAAAGAAGAAGAGAGAGGAAGAGAAAAGAGAAGAAAGAAGAGAAGAAAAAACGTACGAGTACATCTGTGCGTTTGGTATTGCAATTAAAGGTAAATTTTATTTATGTAAATAATTAGCATTGAAATATAAATATAATTTAGTTGTGTAGATTAAATTAGAATGATTTAAATATAATTTAGTTATAGAATTAATTATACATTTTATTAATTATAATTTAATTAAATATTAATGGTAGGTTTAAATGTGAAATTATGTAATTATAGATTTAATTATTATTTAATTGTATAATTAATTATCTATTTAATTATAGATTAAATTGTAGAATTGTAGAATTGTGTAATCGTGTAATTATAATTTTAGATTATTTATTAATTATTTGTGTAGAATTAATTAATTTATTATTAATTGTAGATTAATTATTGATTTAATTGTAGAATAATAAATATTTAATTAGGGTTTAATTGGAGATTAAATTATAATTATCTAAATATAATTTATTTATAATTTAATTATATATTTAATTATAAAATGTATTAATTATAATTTAATTATATATTTAATTATAAAATGTATTAATTATAATTTAATTGAAGATTAATTGTAGGTTTAAATGTGACATTATTTAATTATAGATTTAGTTATTCATGAATTATATATTTAATTGTCTATTTAATTAAAAAAGTATTTAATTATAGATTAAATTATAGAATTGTAGAATTGCGTAATAATAATTTTAGATTATTTATTAATTATTTGTGTAGAATGAATTTATTTATTATTTAATTGTAGAATAATTATTGATTTAATTGTAGAATAATAAATATTTAATTATGCTTTAAATGTAGAATAAATTATAATTATCTAAATATAATTTAGTTGTAAAATCTTTTAATTGTAGAATTTATTTATTTGTAGAATAAAAGCTTTTAATTATAGAATAATATATATTTAATTAGGCTTTTAATTGTTCATTTATTATTTAATTATATAATAGATAGATTAAAAATGAAGTACAAAATAATTTTAAATTAATTATGAAATGATTTTTTATACTAGATAATGGTAAGCGAGCAACGAAATGAAAATATCATAATTTATCTCCTTGAAGACAAACATCGAACACATTATAGTCAGGTAGAGGTACATTTTATTTTTAAAAATAATAATAAAATACATATATATGAGAACCTAATTATGAAATAAAAATTACAGAGAGATAGCAATGTCATTCGTTTCCGCACTCATCGTCCGACGATACCATACATCTCGCACATTCAGAGTAGGTTGCGAGTTATGAGATTTCTTCATCTCGCCAGGCTGCGTGAGATTTATGTGCAAGAAGCGGAGGCCCGTAACTTGAAGATTGATACGGGTTTATTGAGCGCGTTAATAGAGTTTTGGAGGCCAGAAACTCACACATTTCACTTAAATTTTGGCGAGATGACCGTGACTCTAGAGGTAAATACTAAAATATTATTAATTTAATTACAATATTAAAAAGATGATATAGTAATATATTTTTTTTAGGACTTCGCATGTCTATGGGGTTTATCCACCATTGGTGAGCCGGTGACTGGATATACTAATGGAGATTTTTCGGCATACATCTGTCAGTTATTTGGGCAGGATGATATATCAGCATTCTGCAAAGATGGAAGGTAATTGATTAGACTCTACATGAATTTTAGTTTTTTTTGTTCACAAATTTTAATTAAGCTAAATATAAAATTTGGCAGACGTTCTATTTCCCTTCGAGAGTTACGGTCCCACTTTGATCACGCTCCAGAGGCAGACGATCATCAGGGTCTTGATCGATATGTGATCGGTTTTGTTTTGGAGTTGGTGGGGTGTATCATGTTCCTCGACAACAGTGGAGACTTTGTACCAGCGTTTCTTCTGCCGATTTTGACGGTAAGGATTTTAAAATAATTTATCTTTCATAATTAAATAATTTTAGTACTAATATTTAATTTATAAGAAGATTTACAATTCGATAGAGAAAGAAATTGGGACGCTGCGGTACTTGGTTATTTATATCGGCGTCTTGATGTGGCATGCCAAGGACTGACGAGGAGTATTGGTGGTCTGTGACTTTTGTTATTGTTGTGGAGCTGGACGCGTTTGCCCCCCAATCGTTCATTACCTGCCTCAGATGCATTCATTTTCAGTGACCGGGGTACATCGGACTGTGATAGTTGTGCGACTTTTGGCAGGTAATAATTTAATTACAAAATAAAATCAATCAATTGATGAAAATATATGTGTAATCACTAATCATAGTTTGAACTGATAATAGGAAATAGATCCTTGATAAGAACATATATTTCAATCTATCACACGTCGGTGTGAAGTACGTGAGGGATCAGCTGATTATGTTGCCGCACACACATGTCAATTGGAGGCCGTACGAGTCGGTTCATCACTTATTGCCGACATGCGTAGACGACTCTGTGGACTCGTATACTTATCGGCTTCCACTTATTTACTTTCCGATAGTGGAGTGGTACTATCCGGATCGGGTGAGGCGACAGTTCGACTTACTTCAGTCAGTACCGCCTCCGCTTCCCGAGATATTCTACCATATATACTAAAAATATATAATTTTTATATTTATTATTTCTTATACTAACTATTTGCACAATTATACTAACTAATTTTACATGCATTTGTGGAGGAGCATCAGAAATTATCCGCGCTTGGATTCAAGAAAAAAAATATGAACTGGAGACAACATCATCAGACGTATGTAGACATATGAGATGAGCTTCCTTCACGAGACCCGAATGAAGAAGAGTGGAATGCGGAGGACTATAGAAGGTATCGACGGTGGTTTGAGGTCTATGGAGCCGCTAGCGCTCAACTTGACCCGAGTGATTTGGTACCTCATATACCTTCGGTAGCGGAGATCCCTGACATCGGCTACACTCCATGCGGTCGAGCCCTCTTCAGGTCTAGCGTATAATCTTTAAGGACAACTCCCTTCTTTGCATTTCATAATAAGTCATGTTTTACAACTTTCTTGTACCTAACATTGAACGTTTTTCCTAACACTCCAATCACAAATTAACCAAT
Organism: Schoenoplectus triqueter; assembly: GCA_964058805.1. NCBI lineage: Eukaryota > Viridiplantae > Streptophyta > Magnoliopsida > Poales > Cyperaceae > Schoenoplectus > Schoenoplectus triqueter. The sequence goes on from CAXKVV010001842.1 coordinate 16,353, forward strand.
TTAAAGCTGATTTAGAAGTAAATATTCTATTTTCAGCTAACTCATCATCGAGTCCTAAGAGAGATTCATTCGCGCCTAAACGGTCAAACATCTCAAAATTATTTAACGAATCTACGAGATGGTATCTCTCAGTTCGTCCGGTAACTAACAATATGGTATCACATCTCTGAATTTCCTCATCTTCAGATTCATCGATCGAAAAATCTGACTGCTCAGTGTAATCCTCTCTTGTTTCTTCTTTATTTGAATAATACATACCACCATCATCTTGCTCATCCTGATCATCGTGATCATCACTTAGTTTCATTATCGTTGGATCAACACTACTTCTGTCATCAATATTATCAGCTAAATTACAGCCAGACGTAATACTACTACTACCGCCAAAAAAATTATATAGTAGATAAGAATTTTGAAGGAAAATTATATTGTTACTGTAAATAGTCGGATACAGATATAAATTGGTTTGATCGTAGGTTGGATAAGAATTAGTTTGATTGTAGGTTTGATAGGAATTGGTTCGATCGTAGGTTGAATAAGAATTAGTTTGATCGTAGGTTTGATAGGAATTGGTTTGATCGTAGGTTTGATAGGAATTGGTTTGATCGTAGGTTGGATAGGAATTGGTTTGATCGTAGGTTTGATAGGAATTGGTTCTGCAGTATAATTTTCTTCATCGGGATTATAATTTAAATCTGGTAGGATTTTGAAGAAGTTGGATGTTTGTTGTTTTTGTGTTTGTGAGAATTGAACGAGTGGACATCGGTATTTATAGCAAACAAAGGTGCCACTGGCCGTGGCGTGTTCTAAGGAAACGCGCCACTGGCAATGGCGCGTTTGGTAAAGATGCCACTGGCAGTGGCGCGTTTGCATATTTTTGAACTTATCCGTTTTTCACTCTTATTTTTAATATTAATAATTATTAATATTAAAAACTGTGGATTTCATATCAATAGAGAACATCCAAAAAAATAAATTATTACGTGAGAACGAATCTTCAAATCAAGGTAAAGAACAATTACTTAATTACTTACAAAATAAATGAGTAAATTATCTTTTTTTTTTTACTTTTTATATCACAGTCTTAATTCTCGTACGTAGGTCTATCTTTGCAATTAATTGCGGAGGTACTGGCTTCAACACAAATAAATTTAAGAGTTATTGTGGAGATAAGAATGGGAGAAAATGTGGGAGAGACCAAGCAGTTCTCTCAATGGAGACCTTCTGAGGCAAGCCCATGTATGGAGTACATGCACCATGGAGTATGGACAAAAAGCCAAAAACATCCAACCATGCAAACGGTGCGATAGGTATTGGGATGTAGATAGGTTTCGAAGTGTGATGGACGCGCACCAAGCTGCCCCATTTGACCCGGTTAAACATTGGACGCATGCGCGAACTTTCTTCTCCATGTCCAATGTCAAATTTTACAAAAGTTAATTAGGCTTAGTCGCTTGGCTATGTGTCCCCTAACGAAGGAAACTAAGAAACCTCGCTTTCTACTTTACGAGTTAGCCTTGCCACTTGCCAATCGTTTGGCCGGGAGATGCGAAAGCGGGACGGACCTAGCTTATATCAGGGTCATCTGATTTTCTCTAAATTTTAAAATATATATTTTTTTTTAGGGTAAATTTTCATTAATCTGACCTCATCTTATTTCTATCTTTTTTCTGAATTATTTGATTATTTTTATTAAGAAACTTTTATTTAATATTGTGGATAACGAAAGAAATACACAAAGGTTTTAAAATATGAAGTCTCATAGAGAAAATTTTTCTTCATCGACTTAATTATCTATTATTTTGAGTTTTATATTTTTATTATTTTAATATATACATATATATAAGGATATTATTATGATATTTTTTTATTAGATAGTAATGTATGCTGAATTGTTGATTTTTTTTATTTAGTATTGATCAGCTAACGGATTAGAACATGATAAGTTATTGCAATCCGATTACTAACCCCTCTGATTAAAATCATTCATCAGCCCTTGTGTGAAAGTGAGATTTCTTACTAGAATTGATTATGCACCAACATTATTATTGAGTCATATTGTTAGAAAATGTTTTGGAAATACTATCATTAAATTGCCATCGATGTTAATTTTATTATTTATGTTAATTATGATGATTTTATTATGTAGCTTTTTTGTGTAGTATGTTTGTTAGTCAATTGAAATACCACTAATCTGAATAGTTCATTTAAATTGAATAAAAGAATATTATACATAATAGTTTGCACGATAAAATTATAAGATAATGTCTCAGTTAATCCCCCTCCCCCCCCCCCCCCTATTGGGTTGTGACAAGTCATTCCCCAAATTTTTAGTTTGACATTAATAGTATACTGGTATCAATAACGTTATCAGCTTTCATATTATTATTATACATAATTTTTACTTGTCGACGCTTTAGGAAGAAAAAAAAGATTTAACTCGACCTTCAGAGCTTCAATAGAGCTCACGTGAGACCTAGGAAACGTTTGAGGTTAAACGAGCTCGTAGAGTCAGAATGTTGGAAGTTCTAGCTGAAACTTATCAAACTAATTAACATTGATGATGATAAGAGAAATGATAGTCGTTCAATCAATTCTTCACATTACTTGTTTAGCCAATATTTTTGATCAAATTGTTTAGGCAATATTTATTATTATACTTTTTATTTTGTTACGTGATTTTCATCGAGATCCAATCCAGAACTATTTAATATGAATAGGATATTTGTTGACTTACTTCAGAATTATGTATGATTAAATCATGAATATCAGAATCATAACGAATAGGTATTTCATGTTTATGGCATGTAATTTTATGTGTAAACGATTCATAGTTTTATTGAATAAGAAATTAGAACCAAATTACAGTATTATTTTACCGATATGTCACGGGTACTTCAATTTTGTTTTTGGGCGTACATTCTAGAATAAATTAATTTATAAAGTTAATAAAACTATTTCGTGTTTTCTACGGATTAAATTTAAACCGCACAATAATAGTTATCATATAATTTTCTATACATTATAGTATTAATTACATAAATTTTGAAAATCTTAATATTACATCAAGAACGTTTCTTTTGAAATATTCATTGCAATGATTTCACCATAATCATTGCATTTGCAATGATTTCATAATGTTTCTTTTGAAATATTCATTAAACATAATAATTGACAACTAATTTAGAATAGTACTATCAAACATATAGAACCTGACAATCAAATTTCGAACATCTATTTTTTCAAAGATACAAGAAAGGTTGTTAATTTTTAGACCATAAAAAATTCAGTTAATTTCAGTGAAACATATATAAACTCTTATCATAACTTATATATAAATATGATATGTGGATATGTAATGTAAGAATTTGACTTATACTTTACTTTTTCACATTGTCATAATTATATTAGTAAAAATAAAACGTTGTATAGTTATCGTTGTGCAAGACTAATTTGTCATATTATAGTGCAAAATCAGGATATAGTGTTCGATGATCTATTGCAGCACAGAACGATGCAACTCAGAATTCCACTCTCTGATAGTTTCAAGATTCGCGCAAATCCAATAATAAAAAAATTACCTCGTAAAAAGCTAAAAGTCTATTTATCTATGTACATTGTGCCGCAGAAGATCAGGGCACTTTGGTCCTTGCAGTTTGTTTCCTTCTGTTCATTTGTGTGTCATACTAATTAGAGGACCCCACTAAACCATTTTTTTTACGAAATTGAAATGACGACATCTTTTCCTAATGCAAGCAAGCATTATATATGATTGAAGGTGCGCCATTAGCGCTCTAATTTTCTCTGCTCACCTTTATTTGCCTCACAAAGCGAAAGAAGAGGAAAAAGAAATGAAGTAAAGAGGGTGGAGGTAACAAAAAGGAGAATAATAAGGAGGAGGTGGTTAGTTTGCTAAAGAGCAAGTTCACATGCGAGCAAGTGAGCGAGTGGCGGGGGTGGGTGCAAGTGCAATATGTGATGCATTTCATCTTCATCCCCCCCCCCCCCCCCCCCCCAAATTGCTTCTGTTCTTACATGGCTTGATCCGAAATAATATGTTCGTTCGGTTGATATGAATTTAATGATCATTTTAATAAAGTTTAAAAAATATTCAAATATGATATAATTCAGTGGAAAACTCGAGACAGTTTAAATTCAGATGATATCAAACCCGACTTAAAAGAAAGTATTCTCTGTGCGGAAGGGGCACGTGTTCGAAATTCATATAAGGTTTCTCATGAACATTTGAGATAAAATATAGTCTAAATAATTCAATTTTGAATATCTCTGAAGGGCCTTCAATTTGAATTTTTAAACTGCAACATTTCAAATGAAGAACATTATATTTACCATCTAACCAAGTTAATTCTCCCTTTATGGACATTGATAGCTTAAGCTCTCATCTCTATATCAACAACCAAATCCGATTTAAAATAACTTAGAAATTCGATAATGATTTGAGGTCATTTAAATTTGAAAATGATTAATTCGTCTCAATTCGAACCTAATCGATCAATCTCATCCAAATTTTCTTTTCTAAATTAAAAGACTGATAATGAGTTAATGCATGTCTAAACTAATCCAAATCTGAATCAAATATGATTGAATAATTTTAAAAACTCTAACAAACTCAAAATCCCGGATAATCCAACATCAGATGATTTGAGACCCAAAGTATTCCAGAAAAAAAGAACAATTCAAAATCCTATCCAACACAATTCAATGCCAATAATAGTGAGAAATCAAACTAATTCAAGCTCGATCCGACACATCCAATTGCTGCATTTATCAATTATCAGAAAATTTGTTTTTGTTAGTTTTTAATTATAATATGTAAATATGTCCCTTCAGTCTAAATTGAAGCACATTAAATTCAGCAATGAATTATTTCTTCCAATTGTACTACAAAAAAGGAATGGAAAATTAAAAAAAAAATGGGGCAGTCATATTTTTTACTGATAACATTGTTTCTTTTATCTAATAAACTTCAACTTGGTCGGCTAAGATGATCACAATGTCTAGCTGATCAAGAAAGTGACATTTACATGAACAAAACATGCCATCAATTATCACTTCCAATTTGAAAATTTGACTGCACAAGGTTATCATTTATAATTAGCATGACTTTTCTAGAACAATAATTGATCATATATTTATTATCTTGACAAAATCTAAACACGGCTAAAATTACAAAAAGGTCAACATCTGTGCAAAACTCTGATGGTCTCATGTCCACTTATTTTAAAGAGAGAGAGTTTTTTCATAAGAAACAAATCATCAAACGGACAAAGTTGGGTGGCCTAACGGTGTTGGCCCAAATACTAATGACTTTGCACACTCAAGTGCTCTTCAAAGATGCCTATGAGAAAAATTTTTGAGTCAAAAGAACGTTGAAAGGCCTAGAGAACCACTACCACAAAAGAACCGAAATATTCAAACAAAAAAACATTAAAAAAAATAAGCATGAGAACGCTGGAACAAAAAGTTGCACCATGCACTCCACTCCTCTCCAATTGTTCCAATACAATTAAACAGAGACAGAGAAAATCCTGACCTCTCTATTTCGTAACAAACAGTCCGAGTCAAAATGTGCAGTTCTGTAATGCCAAAAACTATGTAGAATTATTCTTCAATTGTAGAGGATTTAGGACGGATCCGTGTACCAATATTTTCGGCTGATACACATCTCCGTTTACTGTGGCGCTAACTGTTGAGAAATAGAGACGAGAAAAAAAAATAGGCTCGGGTCTCTAAAAATTCCACCTGTTATGTCATGATTAAGATTAGAGATGTTAACCTCTGAGATGACATGCATGATTGGGAACCCCACATAGCATGCCAAACCAATAAACCATTAAGGTAGCATGTGATATGGTGATATATTTTACATAATAGAATATTTGCTACTCGCTAGCTTAAGATGCAGATTTGATAAATATTTTGGGTGGATAGTGGGAAAAAGATTTATTAATTCCCGTATTGTTATGAAGTGCTCTGCTTGATTAGGAAAAATAAGAAAGTTATGTGGACTGGCTAGTGTTTCCATGTTCTCAAAATTGGGAAAAATAATTCTTATTTTTCTTTATGCTTGTTATTTTATCACATCCATTGTTTTATAATTTCATGTGGAAATTAGGAATACCATGCGACTAAATGAAGAAAGGCATCCCATGCCGTGCATGTGCACCTGGTATCTCCGTGACTAAGACCAGACCAAGAAGGATAACTATACCATGAAATCATTTTTCTATACTCCTCTCGTTTTATTTTTTGGGTAAACCTAATCAAGATTTTTTTAGGGTTAATATTAAGTTCAAAATTCTAACAGGATAGCACGTGCCGACACTGGGTCCCAAGGCATGTGAGCTCTTGCCTGGTATAATAATACGTATGTGCATCTACTAATAAAGGCCTATCCCACCACCATCTCCTCCTAATCGATTGCCTAATTTCCTAGTTATTAATAGAAGAATTAGTATAAGATACACTTTCTAATTACTATATTTGTCTATAGCAGGCTGGCAGCAGCACCAAAAGCTGACCCACTGATAGCCAGGGAAGTAATTTTATTTGCTTTGCCTAAGCGAATTTCCAATACTGCTACTGCATAATCAGAATCAATTCCTTGAAAAAATTTATATTCAGAAGAAAAAAATGAGTGTATGTTAGCCTAAAACCTTTTAATTGACGACACCAACTTCCTTTATTTTTGCATTTGGCGAACATGCGCCAAATGCATGACCATCCAAAATTCTTAGTTGGCAAGGGAGGTATCTCTCTCCTATAGTTTTGGTTTATTCAAATTTGCTATCATCCAGAAGAGTTTAAGTTGTAAAATAAGGTATATGAACACATATATGATACTAAGCAACAATTGTAAAAAAAGAAAGAGAAAGCATGATAAGGAGAGAGAGGAAGGGTGATTAGCAGTCGGTTAGGATAACCAAGTGAATGGAATTAGCGTGAGATTTTGGTGAAGGCGAGTGGGACAAGTTAAGGAGTGTTGTTCTAAGAGAAACACTTCCCACTCACTTAGACACGCATCCCTGGCCCGCCACCCCATTTTAGGTTTTTGGTTTGAAACTGGTTAGAAGTTGGGTTGAATTTGTGTCATCAATCCACCTCGAACCGATTCAAATCGACCCAACCATAAATCACTTTTTTGACATCTCACTCCACGTTATTTTTACCCATTTTCATGCTCCACCACCTCACCTATCTTAAATATTTGCAAACTTGCACTTGAAAGATACAAAAATTCAAACATTTCAAGTGCTTGGAGCTTCTGAACCCTAGGCCAAGGGCACTTTGATTAAAACACTTGAGAGAGAGATGCATATAACATATCTATCAGTATACTATACTGGCTTCAATGTTTAAATATCGAAAGCACAGGTACAAACCCAGTATAGAACCAGAACTAAAACCTGGAAAAGAGCTCCACCCCATGGAATCATTCAAATCAGAACAGAAACAGGAACAAGAAAACAAATTTACACGAAGAAAATTCAACAAATGACTTCCTGTTGGAATCACCATCGCCATTTAAACATATTTCCAACTTAAGAACAAACCCAATACACAAAAAAGCCTACTATATATATAGTTTCCCATTAGGACATATCTACTTGCTGCAAATACCACCTATCATCTCCCTCTCTATGCACTAACCATCTCTTCTAAGTATAAGCATGGATTTATACAAAATGATTAAGCTAGCTTTCTCTCGCAATTAATTTCCTCTCCTCTTTCTAATTTCATCCCTGACCACTACTGAGTTAAAAAAGAAAATATATTTAGCAGTCAGAACTGCCAATTAAAAAAAAGGTCTAAAATCCCACAAGAACTAAATTCAAACTCTTTTTCTACCATCCCCTATAAACCTAACTACTAACTAAGACTAATACTAACAAAACAAAGAAAAATATAAAGTAAATGTCTAAATAAAAAGCTAAAGCTAATGCTAAAGCTGAACCCCCTAAAGACCTAAAAAAATCAAAATGAAAAGCAGCGATAAAGTAAAAATCTAATAAGTTACAATCTATAATTCCCGAAAAACTCACTGAACGCAGTTCATCCAAAAAATATATGCCGCTTCAATCAGGAACGAACCGAACCAAATTCGACCGCCTCAAAATGATGCAACAGCCGGTGTAGAGACCTCAACCAAGGTACCCTCCTTCTTGCGACGCATCTCCAGAACCTTCCGGTGCGAATTCGAGTGCAATTCAGACACAAAAGTTGGGCTACAAGCAGGCCTGTACTCAGGCAGAAGCCGGCCCGACTTAAACCGTACCCCACATGCGTTGCACAGGGTCTTTGCCCCCTCCGGACCTGCTCTCCATTGAGGAGTCTTGTTTACACCACAGTGGCTACACCTTCTCTCTGAGCCGCCACCAGAGGTGTACACGGAATGGTTATAAATCCTTGTCTTGGGCTTGCGGCCCCGCTTCCTTGGTTTCTGTTTCTTCACTGGCGGGTCAACAGAGTCGTCTAGCAAAAATGCTGGCGCCTCAGCCGAGGTGACAAACGGCGAGTCGTAAAACAAAAACGAAGAAGAAGAGCACGACGAGGTGGTCGAACTTGATGAACTCGAGTTGTCTGAACCGGAAAGGGACCACACAGCTGCACGCGACCGCTTGCTCCGTCGCGCCTTAACCGGCACAAGTGACTCAGTTGAGAGCGCACACACAGTCGGTCTCAGCTTGTTCTCACATGACTTCTGTTTTGCCGGTACCGGTGGCGGTAAGGCGGTACAAGTTGGGTGTACCTCAGAAAGACAGTCGTCCATTATCATCGACACCCACTCTAGTTCTTCTACGTCATGCGCCTAAAATATTCGGAGAAAAGAAAATCAGATCTCCGAAAATATAAAAGCCCTCAAAATTTACGAAAAAGGGCCGTTATATTTTTGAATTTTTTTGTACTCACTGGGAGGTCAATTACAGAGGGAGGCGGCGGGAGGTCGAAGGTGACACCAGAGGAGTTGGAGCTTTCTCTCTGGGATTCTCTCGCTCTGAGTTTCTCCTTTTCAAGTTCTTTTCTCTCTTGCGGGGTCTCAAGCTGGTCGGAGAATCCACCGAGGTCAAGTAGTTCCTCGACGGAGAATCCCTCACCAGCGGCGCCTCCGAAGAGGGTGTTGTTGCCTCTCTCTCCGACAAAAACCCCTTCTTCGCTCAACATACCGCTCTGCTGTTGCAAGAAGACGCTCTTGAAAGGTTCCATGTCTGTCGCTGTCGCTGTTTCCTTGGCTACCTGAAAGAGTGGAAAATGATAGTGTGAAAATTCTCCCAGAGAGGGAAGATAAAAGGGGAGAGAGAAGGGGCGAAAGATTCCGATGGTGTTTTTTTAAGTTAATAATAATAGTAATATTTGAATTAATTAATATTTAATTTGGTGTAACCGGTGTTTACCTGAGGGGAAGGGGAAGACGAAAGGGGAAGCGGAAGAAAGGGGGATTTGGAGAGGGAAGAGGGAGAAGAGAAGATGGGGGATGGAAAGGAGGGGATGAGCGTTTGGTGAAGCATTGAATGGCTGCCAAAAGTCCGTGGGTGTAACAAATGCTGTTTCTTCTCTCTCTCTTTTCCTTTGGTTTATCTCTATATCTTCTCTTTCTTTGTCTATAATTTACGGCTTTTGTATTGCAGGGCCTGAGGAGCGAACCCGCTTCTCTTTTTCAAATATATTGAAAAGTAATTACACTCATTTACGTTTGGATTCGCTCCTACGCAAAGATATACTGACTCCGCGTCCGCGCGCTCTGTTATTTCACACAATTGTACGGATTTGGTATTCTGAAACGGCATTTTTGACGAATTAGGGCTTGGCTGATTAACGCTGTTGACTGACGGTTTTTGTGCAATTATTATAATATACTTTTGCCCTTATGAGACGTCAACGATCACAATCAATTTGTCAGCTGTTTAAATACACAGTACGTAATCAGTTTCTCTTAATTTATTAAATTGATTTTTTAAATCTCTCATTGTATAATTTTACAATTTACTAAAATAATAGGTTGGAGAAATGATACTTCTGTGGTGCGTGCCTCTTTTACATGACAAAGGGATTCAGTGCGGTGCATTGTATGATGACTGTATTGCTGCGTATGAAAAGAGTGGATTGTGGCGGGTGCGATTACAGATTAGTGGGGTTTTAATTAAAATTAAAATTAAAATTCTTATATTGCAGTATTGGAATAGTCGAATAGACTTTGATGAGGTACCACTGGGTTAAATTATTGGTCTAAACAACATTTAATGTAATTGGGTTAATTTGGGCCACAGGAGCAGCATCAGGTCCACCTTGGATTCCACCCATAGTGCAGTATTTCTTATCTAATAATAACACTGGTGTTAAACAATTGCCCAGGAAGTTCTTTGAAATTTCTGCATGTGCTGATTTAACTTCTTCTTTTTTACCTCAATGTAAGTCTTATACTCTTATGTAAAATGTCACCACATGCAAGTGGAAAAAGGAAATTTATTCTATTCTTTGTCATTATTTATTTCTGGGAAAGTATGTTTAGCCCAATATATTTCGTAGGAATCTGCATAGTTAGGCTATACCAAATAATGTAACCTTTACCCCCAAAATAGCATGTAATTTTTAGTCATCCGTGACATGAAAAGATTACTCAATATTCAATTGTGAAACGGAATAGCCAATTTAATATTATTAATTTCGAAATTTTCTGTTTTATTAATTTTCCATGGTTTTTCTGAAAATCTCCTCGTGGAGTACCAGAACTTTCAAAAATGTTAGGCATCCCAACACTGTTTGTCCCATACTTATCCTGATATATTATTTATTAACTATAATTATTTATTTATTAATTTAAAATACATAGTTGTTAACCATAAATTTCACATTTTTTCTATTGAAATGTGTAGAAAAAATGAAGTCCTGTTGACTAGTATGTTATGAATTGACAAATAAACAATTATGATTAACGTATAAATATAAGAATAAATACGGAACATGATGAATAGCGAGCAAGATCTTTCCTGTATACGGTCCAACGCGTACAAGGAAACCGTCAAACATTTACAGTCAAATTATGCATGAGCCGCGCAACTACGTACGACTACGACTCTCTCTTTTTTATCTTCAACAAAAATTAAAAAAATAATAGTAAAATTATGCATAATTGCAGCGAAAAGCTGTCATTTGTCTCCGGATCTTCTGTTTCTTACCCTCATAATAGTGTGAGAAACCAATCAAACCCATGCATGAATGGCGTGCAAGGATAAAAGGGTAATTAGATTACTTCCAGCGGTGGAGTCTTCAATTTGCAAAAGAAAACCAGATACATCTTGGCGGCTGTATACTACGTCAACGATCCATTGTGGCGGGTCGCTATTGGTTCAAGGTGCTCGATCAGCCAACTGGCATTGGGTGGAAAACAGATTCTAGATAAAGAGCACACAGACATCGCAATCGGCAATCGTCAATTGGGGTTCCAACTGTTTGTTTTCTGTGGCCAGCACTAATGTAACGGATTATGTCGAGTTCGCTGACATGGACCCACATCTTACCTGTTATTTTTCAAAGGAATGGCCCCGGACGGAACCATAATGTCCAATAGACTATAGTAGGACTGTTTTTTAAATAAAAAGAATATAAAATCTGAAAAATAAAAAAATTTATAGATATTTTTTTATTCATAGATCAATAGTCCGTCAAATTTTATTTAATTTCATTAAGATTTGACAATTCATCAAAGATTATCAAATTTAACGGTCTTTCATTAATGTTTATAATAATTTCAATTTAACAGTTTTTATAGACTATCAAAAGTTAATGAAATTATATGAAATTTGACGGGCTAACAATCTACAAGTAAAAAATATCTATAATTTTTTTTTCAGATTTTTTACTTAAAAATAAGATTCTACTACTGACTTCTCAATGGGTGTATTTGGATGATATAGAATAGCATTGTTCTGGAAATAACAGTAATGTTTTGGGATTAGCAATCATACAAACACAAATTTAAAATCGAAACTAACAGCAAAAAACGTTGGGCTAGCGGATTAGCGTTCATGAGAATAATAAAAAAATATTTTCTTCTTCTATATTAGTGTGAAATAGTATTAAATAAAATATTAAAAAATAATTAACTATTTTAACTATTCTATCAATTATTCTCATGTTTCTATCCAAACAACATTTTACTAATCCGAAATAGTAAAACTTAGCGCTCTTCTTATATTTTTTGAGATATCACTAAACTCACACAATTCTCAACTACTAACTCAATCAAACAGTATTATTCTTACATTAATTCTTTCACCATCTAAACACGCCCAATAATAATAGCAGATTCGGATCCGCGACCGGACACCTTTCCAATGTTTCGTTCAACGAATCAGAATGTTAATATGATGTCGTGCATCTGACTGCTTAGATTTTTGTAGACTTCGACGGGGATTGACTGACCGTTTCCATTAAGAAAAAAAAATCTTATTTCTGAAGTAAAATTTTACAGTATTTTGTTGGATTGAATTGCACAAGATTTCGAAAGTTCAATATTAAATAATAAATGAATGGGATCTTGACAACTAATTATATTCATAATCTTAACAACCGACTAAATATTAATTTATAAAAAAAATTAAAAAATATAAATTATAAATGTATTTTTTAATTTATGAATTTATAGTATTTCAAATTCCCTATTTTTTGAATGACAATTGATATTCAAATTTATTGAACTTTGATTAAATTCGAACAAGATAAACATAAATTTAAGAATATATATATAATTTTATTTTTAAAAATTATTATGAATTTATATTAAACTAATTGTCAAAATAACTAATTGAGAAGAGATCCCTCAATAATAAAAATAAATATTCACGAGTTTAATACTAAACATACGTTACTTCGTTAAAAACGGTGATTTAAAAATATCAAAACACACCAAATTTTTGCATCCTACAAGATTTTCATATAAAGAATTTAATGAGTATGATAAATTAAAATTTGGAGATGATATGATGTACTTTTTCAGTTAAGTTCACGGAAGGCCTCCGTGAGAAGCTCACGGTATCTTTACTCTTTCTCTCTCTCTATATATATATATATACATAGTTAGGTTACGGTGTTACGCGTAGTACGGATGACCCCATATAATACGGATCATTTCTCCGTCTTTAAATTTTAAATAGTCGATCCGACCGGTCAAAATATTTTTCATATGAAAATCTAGTTGGGGACCAAATTTTATATTTTAAGATTTTTTTTTACTATTTTTTAAGATAGCTAGAAAATCACTTGATTTAATTATTATGAGTCATTCAAATTGAGTCATTTTCTAGCTATCTTAAAAACGAATAAGAAAATCCTAAAAAATATATAATTTGATCTCCAACTAAATTTTCATATAAAAAATATTTGGACATATCAGATCGACCATTTAAACTTTGAAGACGGAGAAACGGTCTGTAGCACACGGGTCATCTATGCTACGTGTAGCACCGTAACCAGTGGCGGAGAGAGGGGGTGCCAGGGGACCCGGCACCCCCCAATATTTACACAATTTAGTACAAATATGTAATTTATTATCTGTAAATATATGAGATTAACTAGTTGGCCCCCTAATTTATTTTAAGGCTTCAAAAAATATGGATTAGTAATAAAATTTTAAATTATAAAAATAATTAGCTCAATTAAAAAAATGAGAGGTCAGTCAATCAATAATGAACACCATTCTGAATAATCATTATTATCATTTCTAGCTATAGTAGTATTTTGATTAATTAATTTTGATAATTCCTTCATAGTCTCGATGATTCATTTGTTTCTTGCTTTCTTCAACCATTATCTATCGTAGACAGACAGTCTGTGAATCTCATCTATCTTTAGTCGCAAATAATTATCTAAGAGTTGTAACTTTACTTTACATTTTAGTTACTATTATGTAGTTGTTATTTTATTTTATGAATTTACATATTAATTTTTCAATATTAATTGTTAATTATAAGTTATATTTTTTACGAGACATAACAAATATTAAAATTTTAATATATTATTCATGATTGATATTGAATTATCTTTACATATTTATTTTTTTTATTTTTCATCATTGAGTTCTAATTTCATTAATATATTTTTTATATTGATAAAAGTAATAAAAATAGATAATAATTTATTCAATTGAAATGATAATCGATTTTTCCTATAAAAACCTATATGTAAAATTTTTTTTATATGAATTGAGTTGGGTTGCGAATGAGTTAATTAAATAATTCTTTCAACTCGGCATAATCAGATTGAATTCAAATTTTGATAAAAAATAATTAATGGCCCACTCGTTGCACACTCATATCTATTTCGACAAAGAGAACACTTATGTCGGTCAAAATATTTTCCAAAATCTACTTTACAACTATATTTAAAATATAAAACATGTAGAATTATTATTGGGTTTCAAAATTATTAAAATAATATGCTCTAATCTATCAAATATTTAGTAAAATAAGTATTTAAATTTAATACACCAAAGTTTTAAATATGTACTTTTTAATAAAATTATTATTATATTATTTAAATTTTTGTTCAATTCTACAACCATGAGCGTATTTAGGGGTGAACCAACATGGGACTGTCCCCTCAATGAAATTGAATTTTATAGAAGAAAATAAAAATCATAGTGTATTTTGAGAGATTATGTTCATTCGACATCCCTAATATTTATATCTAACGTCCAATATAATACTCAGCACCCCCCAAGCTGAAATTATGGTTCCGCCCCTGACCATAGCCAAACTCTATATATCTCTACTCCTTATTAAGCATGTATGTGTCATGATCCTATAACAGTTCAAATTTTATGTTAAATTTTAGAGCTAATATCACTCATCGAATTGAGTTATTCATCAAATAATGTTACTATTTCTATGATCATTTGTGTTGAAGTTAGAATTTTCTCTCAATTTTATTTATTACACGAAATGCTACATAATTTAGGAGTACAATTACTCTATTTTGTTTCATTTTTTTCTTAGATTGTCATCAATTATGGATTTCAACATTCCTTAAATGCTGAATGTTAACTTTTCTCTCAATTTATATTTATTTTGCATTAATTATGTATTCATGATTGAAATTTACATTAATTACTAAATTATCTTTATTTTTATTTTCTTATTTTTCACATGAAGATATGAATTTTTTTATTTCTAAAATATATTACCGTAACAACGCACGAGCAAGATACTAGTATATATATAGTAAAGATATTGTGAGATTAAGCTCATGGAGGCCTTATGTGAGTTTAACTCAAAAAGCATATCAAATCGTCTCCAAATTTTAATTTATCATGCTCAATAAATTATTTATATGAAAATCTTATGGGATGTAAAAATTTGGAGTGTTTTATGCTTTTTATGTCATGGTTTTTAATTTTTAAAAATCAGCTCTGATAATAATAATAATATATTCAATACTTGAACATCATTTAAAAAAATTAAAAACGTTGACTTAAAAATCTCAAAACACTCCAATTTTTTGCATCCCACAATATTTTCATATAAAGAATTTAATGAGGATGATAAATTAAAATTTGGAGATGATTTGATATACTTTTTGAGTTAATCTAACGAAAAGTCTCCGTGAGCTTAAGCTCACGGTATATATATATATATATATATAGAGAGAGAGTAAAGATACCGTGAGCTTAAGATCACGGAGGCC
>CAXKVV010001843.1:0-29826 GCA_964058805.1 Schoenoplectus triqueter
ATTCCATTAATGAAATTCAGCTGTGAAGGTAGTTTCAGACTAATAATACTCAACACTCCTAAAACAAGCTAATGAATAGAATAACAAATTAAGAAAATGAGTACATTATTAATTTCAGAATGCTAGGCAATATTTTGAAGGAAGCCTTGGCTGGTCCAAGTTATTGGCAGGCTATGCTAGCAGCCTAGCATCTGTAAATAGGTAACAGTCCCCAATGAGAACTGTTTTAGTTATGTGAGTACATCTAAAGCTATTAAGACAAAAGTATACTTCAAATTAGTCTTAATCTATTCCAATTTTGACTTAATTAGCCTAAAACGTGTAAGTAGCTTCTATATATGCAAAAAGACAAGTGCAAACAGGCATCAATTTTTCAAACTTACCTTTTATTTACATGAAACATAATGCTAAAAATAGATGTTTTCTAAAAAGGAAGTTAAATAAATAATAGCTGGTGGGCCTAACTTTACAGTGTCCCATTACAATGAATGTATTCATCACATTTCAACAAATAGCATCCTAACACCTGTGGAAAAACTTGCCTTTAGTTGAGAAGCATCACAGCGTGTAAAAATTTCCTCAAATTCCTTGTCAGTAGCCCAGGAGCAATCACTCAGTTGCAGTTCCACTGGGGAGCCTCCAGCCAACTCAGACAGATGGTGAGCAGTCATCTTCCGGGAATGGCAAAGTATAGAGACAAGCATGGTCTTCGCCATAGCAGGCAGAGCCTCAAGGGATTCTATCTCGTGGGCATTGTCAGCCAAAACTTTGATGCAGAGAGACTTTAGGGAAGGCGGTTTCTTTGCAAAGAAACCGTCAACTCCTCCCCGGTCTCTGGATGGTGTCCATGGAATCGGGACAGCAGCCGATTGAGAGCCCTTTGCAGAATGACCCTCCTGACGGGCTCGCAGAATATGTTCCCGCTCCTCAATAATTTTCATGGCTGTAGAAAACGGACCCGGCCAGTCATGGGCACCTGCGTCAGGGACAGGTTCAGTATCAGCCTCACCTTCGCTGTCAGCAGCTTCATCATCTTTGAAGAAGGCGAATTTGGGGGCCAGCTCAATGGCTCTATTCCTCTGGGCCTCCCTCCGTCGCAGTGGCACAGGCCCAGGTGCAGGGCCGGCAGGAGGCATCCCTTGTTGGTCATGGTCCTCCCTAATACTGGAGTCAGAATCAGATCCGGAATTAGAACTCATTTCTGAAAGGCTGGTCGAATCAGAATCCTCGTCAACAACCATTTTTCCCTTGCCTTTATCCATGAACCTGGTGGTCTTAACTATGCTGGTCGTTGCCCAGGAATCCTCATCTATGATTAGTTTACCCTTAGATTCATCCCTCTCTCCTCCTGTTCTGGACCTTAAGCTCAGAAGCATCTCCTCCAGCACCGTCTCATCCTTGCCATCGCCGTTACCTTCCCTCAACTCTTTGTCTTCCTGTTGTTGTTGACGCTGATCTTGATCAGCATGATTAGCTCTCTTTGGCCGTCCTGGTCTTCTCCTATGAAATGTTGTAGTAGGTGCTGCAACTGAGCTATTGCTGTTGTAATTGGCTACATTAGAATTAAGAGTGGTTCCTTTCACTGTGACTCTGATCTGAGAACCAGACCGCAGTGTCATGCGTCTTCCCTCCCCTGCCTCCATTTTGGCGCCTGTCCCAGTCTCAGTCTCTTTCTCATTTTCCATTTCTTTTTGGAGGGAGGGTCGACCCCGGCCAGGCTTCCCTTTTCTCTTCCCCAAGGAGCCATTTGTAGCCGAGATGTTTCCTTGGCCTGCAGTAGCACTGAGGTTAGGGTTAAGGTTGTTACTACCGCTTGCTGATGCTCCAGAGAGGCGGAGACTGCGCCTAAGGGGAGGCCCCGGAGGCGGCGTTTGACACAATTGAGGAAGAGAACCGGCGGCCTTAACTGAGTCTAGATTATTTGTATTCGTATCGTCGACCATTGACGAAGAAGTCTTTGCTCTTTTCCCTCTTGAGATCGATCCTGAGATTGACGCCATTTCTCTTTGCATCTCTCTCTCTCTCTCTTCACTTTACTAAAAGTTTCGATCGGAACGGAGTGTCTGTTGCTTCCAGCCGAAGAGAGACGGCGGGTCTTCCCGCGCAAAACCCAATGCCCAAAGAAGGAAAGTAAGTGGAAACGATGGAACGTTTCATTGACCGGCGTACTTTGACAAGTTAGGAGGGGGCTTTTTGCAATTTGTTATAATAATGTTATCTATATTTAAGGTTTTGCTGACAAATTTCTCACTCCTTTTTGCAAGAAATTTGAATCAAAATTTATTATAAATAAAAGATATTTAAACAACACATTTTGTATCGAAGTTAGTTGATTGGTTGAAATATTATGGATGTTCATCTTAGTTAGTATTGTATCATTCTGAGGAAAAAAACTTCAGAAAGATTAAATTGAATTAATGTAGAGCTATTTAGAAAGATTAATTTGAAATAATGTAGAGCAATTTACCTTATATTTGACATCTAAATTCAACAATTTATTATTCTATATGGGATAATCATATGTTATTTCTCATATATCTAAGATGCTGCTACACAATATTTATTCCAACGCTTCAAATGAAGTTTCAATGTTTGTGTAAGATAGTTGTTGGAGGATTAATCAATTCTTTTTATAGTCAAAGCTCATTGTCAATCAGTTACTGAATTAAGAATTACTGTTATTTGAGAATTCAATACAGGGGTTAAAATTATCATACCGAGCTAGTATCGGAAGATTGAGTAAAATCGAATGAACTGAAGAAATTCTGGTAGGACTAAAATTGAATATTGAACAAATTTAGGCTTATGAATTATGATGCAATAAAATACTTCCCAATAATAAACACATTTGAATTAGTGATAGTGGAAGCTTATACAACAAAATTTGTCATTTCACCAATAACTTGTACACAATTTTAGTATAAAATAATTGATTACAAAAATCACATAACAAGATCATATGCTCAACAAAACTTAAAGCTTGTAAAAGATCAACCAATAATATTTGTACTCTGATGACAATATCATATTGTAACAACAAAGTCATGCACAACAAAATTTTCTGTAACTAAAAATTGCATTCATTATTTAACAAATGTTTTTATGCGAGACACATAAATTATTATTATTTTGTTAAAAGTGGAGATAATTCACTGATTTCATTAAAATCGAGTAAAATACAAAACATGAGCGACCGGTACAAAATCAGGTATAGAGTGCTTACTATCCTAGAACAACTATCACCTCTGACAGATTGCATCTAAAGCAAATTATCAAAGTATACCTCAAATACTAACTAAGCAAAACAACATAATAATCTTTCAACTTCAAACATACAATTTTAAACTAAGCATTATTAGTATTTTATCGATGTAACTAGTGTATAAATTCAAAAAATTTCATTCAAAATACCAAAAATAATATCGTATGCTAATTAACTAAACCTGATACTAGTTATAAATAAATTTGGTATACTTTTGATACGATATTTTGTTTCCTTGAGTATTATTGAATTTATGAATCATTCCGAGTTCATGACTGAAATTGTGAAACTTCATAATATAGAATATACTCTTAAAAGTCACTAACCAAGGTAATTAGTAGGAACACTAATTAACCGTTATCAGGTTAGTATGTGGATTAAATGATGGTCAAGTTTTACAGACCATAGACAAAGAGTTATCATTTTAATCACATGGATAGATGTTCTAGGAACATCGTATTTGATAGACCCCGAATGAAACATTAAATGGAATTGTGTTCGTGTCATTAATGTTTTCATTCAGTATTAAATTTTAAAGTATGAGGTATTTATCTTTCCTACATAAGATATGTATGTGTGTGATTTCTATCAAACGTTATCCGTAAAAGGTGGCTATAAAGGTAGCTCTTCGGTATACATAACTTATGCGGAGGAAGAGATGGTTTGCCAAAAGTACTATTGTCCCTCATATTTCTATACGAGTTATAGCATCACTGGGCCCCTTGATAGAGTAAGATTATCTGCTAGCAATATAATTACAAGAGTAATTATATTTGATAATTTACTCAGGATCAAGAAAAGATTAAGTTTGCAAGGATGGCACATACCTACCTTGAAACTGATCTGATAACTATGAGACAAAAGAATTAAACACAAGTAAATAGTTTACTGGATCATGATATTGTATAGTACATCATCATCTGTGTAATTGGATGGTCATAGTGCATTCTGCCAGATGCATCATATGATTATAGAAGTTAAAATGATTTTAACTCTATTTACCAATATAACACAGATCATGTCGGGTCACACCGTATAAGAGTTAATCGGAGAATCTTATTGATTAATTATAAATTATTTATAATTAATAATAAGATGGTTATAATTAATTATATATGATATAATTATATTTGTCATAGAGATGACAAGAAGCAAAAATCAGATTGAATTTATAACGTGTTAGACACGTCGTATAAATTCGTCGAAACAACAACCGAGAAAAAATATAATTGTAGATGACAATTATATATATTTGATTTGGATTTTAAATGTTAATTAAGGATTTGAATTATGGGCCAAAGCCCATTTATAATTAAAACCTTAATTAATAATTAAAAATCCAAAATCAGAAAAGCCCAAAAAAATCCAAAATTCGAAAAGCCCAAAAAAGGCCTATGAAAAGCCCATGCCTACCTCCAAGGGTATTTTGGTAATTTGGCCAAAAGCCCAAGGATATTTCGGTAATTTGACCAAAAAGTCCAATGGCGTTTTGGTAAATTGGATGAACTTTAAGGGTATTTTGGTCTTTTCACATTGGAACCTCCCTACTATTCATGAGTGTATTTTGATAATTTGTCAATCTCATATTTTCTATAAATAGAGGGGTAGGGTGAGAGAGAAAGTCACACCAAATCAGTTCTACTTTCTCTCTCTCGATATACGGTTATTTCAGAATTCACGAGATCGGTGAATAGTGTTTTTACAAAAGTTGCGGTATTTCTGCACATTTGTGGAACAGAATTACTACGAGTCGTGAATAGTACTATTTCATCTTTTTCTCGGGTGAATAGTGTTTTTACGAGAAACCGCGGTTTACGGTATTTCTGGCAAAAGAAATAAGCTGCTCTCTGGTTAGTCCTGGTGGATAACCTACAAAGGCATCAAACGTTTGGTGCTCCGAGACAAGCCGATTTTCATTCCAATTGAAATTTGGAAGTGAGGTATAACATCTTATATTAATCTATTTAATTTTTAAGTAGATTAATGTTTTAGAAATCAATCATGGAGTAGATCAATAAAGGTTTAAAGAGGTGTGTATCTCTCGATAATCATCTGACATATCACTTTAATCCTAAGCTTAAGTTAGAAGTAAAATAATATTTTACCGTATTTTGTAAATGATTAAATGTCTGTAACTCTCAGTAATTATCCGATATACTTTAATTCCTAACTTAAGTAGAAGTAAAATTTTTGTTCTACGGTCTTTCCGCAGCTTGAGCATTAACGGGATTTGGGCATCCCGAATCCCAACATAAACATCTTCTCAATCTCTTGCTATGGCAATTGAGAGTGATCTTCTTAATCCTCAGGTTCTTATCCGTGAATTCTAACTATTAGAGATGGTGAAAAGGATTCTCAATACATAAAAGAGTTAAAACCGATGCAGTAGAAATTTGATAGAATTTCAATATAGTTGGGGATGAAAAATCTAGAGTTTATTGACTATTAGTATGGTCTTTTAATAAATAGATATCTTTCACTAATAATTAGTCATGTCATATTCAAATTTGAGCTAATTTTGAGCAAGAAAACACCTTGAACTAACTCAAAAAATAAACCATGCGTAGAACCGCACTGCAAGAATCAATGTCCAAATGATTTGGACTGATCTGAGAGCATTGCAGAGAGGTATTCCGGCCTTTTACATTGGTTCAGACCAATATGATTTGGTTTAGACTAATTTAGAATCTCGATAACCTTCTTGAGAGCTGTTTTGACCTACTTATTAAATTCTTTTGATAAATACACTTAATGAATTATATCTAATGACTCATTAACTCATATTAATATCTGAAAATTCATACCAAATGATCAAGAAGTGTTTAGAGAATTTGTTCTTATATGGTGTGACTCTTCGAGACTTGTATCACTTAATAGTGAGTCATAAAACACTTTTATTTCTCATAGATTACATGCGGCGCTTAACAATGTGCATCGTAACTCCTAAACTATACAGATATAAAGTGTACTATAAATATATCATAACTCCAAACTCATTTCATATCACATGATATTAAATATGGTGCAAGACAAAATGTGTCATCCTTGTATTATATTATTTATCTAGGGGTGCCTAATTTGAATATTATCGCCCACATCAATAAATGAGACGGATTTTTATATTCTTGATTCGTATTTTTCTTCATACAAAAGACGTACATCGAGATAGAATCTGTATGGTCGTCAGTTATGGACGACGTTGGATAATATTCATATAAGTAAATCATTTGTATAAGAAGAACACTCATTTTATATCTAAAAATTAGCAACCAAATAAAATATTAATGACATAAATATAATTGTTATAGTATTTTACATGTCAAGTTCAATAATATGTTCAACATATCATTTGTATAATTGAGTCGATAAAACTTATCATATGATTTATGAAAAATGATCATCGCTCAACATACACACTAATTTTAGTTAATTATTATTCTTAAATCATTAATAGATTAGAGATATTTTAGAGTTATTATTAATTAATACGTATATTTCACAATTGAGTTCAACTCAATATACAAATAATAAACAACTCAAGGATAAATGATATATCATATAATCAACCTAGAATTAAGTTAAGGTATAATCATCACATGATTGATTGTAGATCATACTAATACTAACAAACATAACTGTGACCAACAACAACAAAAAGTAGCTCATAATAACAAAATACAAAAGTAAGTGTTCAAAGAAGCAGCTTCTGTATCACTCTCTTTTCGAAACACAAAGATCTCTCATTTGCACCAGTTGCATATCCACCAAAACCATCTGAGAATTTATATGTAAATGGAGGAATTTGCACTTTCTCTGGTACAATTAGATGAAGATTATGAATTTGTCATGCAGCAGTATGCTGACACCACAAAGAGACTAAATCAATAATTTGAATCCCTATACTTCTAGTGGACCGTTAATTTTTATTTTAAAAATAAATTATATTTATTTCTAACCAAATTAATCAAAATATAATCCCTCTAAGCATCTCTATTATTTGTTTATTTTTAAAATGGAATAGATGGATCGACTAACCAAAGATCCTCAAGAGCATGATCAGAGAAATTAAAATTATTATAGTTAGCTATTTATTGCCACAAACAGACAAAAATAAATGACACGTAACAAACAAATGATCTATAATTTCTTTTTCATGATAGAGTATGTACTGACTATTTTATTCCTTTTTGCTAATCCCTTTTAAGCAATTAGATTTATCAATATTTTATTTTTTATAACCACATGAAAAATTATTTTTTATAGGAATTTTTTATTTCCATATGATTTTATAATTTTTGCTAATTAATCATTCATAGTCAATCATACATAGAAAATATGAATTGTAAACACTCTTAAATCATTCCATCTCCATTTAATTTTATCTTCTTCGTTCTTGAAAAGTACCACATCTGATAGGAATTGTGTTAAAATACTAAATTCTATCACATGATGACTTATAAGCTGAAGATGAAATTGAAACTAGTGAATACCTAGAGAGAGAGCTTCAACAATAGTAATATTTTGATTTTGAGCTATTATGAATAAATTGGAGAATTCGTAGGATAATGATTTGTCTTATAACCATATGTCTAAAATAATTTTGTTTGATCATTTTTCTACATTTTTATTTAAACAAAACTCAATTACCTCATGTTCTATCAGTGATACCTTTCCAAAAATGAGAGTATATTGCTCTATTATGTGCATTATTATATTTATATGTTATTGATACAACTTTGAAGGCCTTAGGGTGGTGGTATTAAACGTTAGAAAGAATGCAAGAATATAAAGAACCTAAGGTAGAAATGTATAAACCGATTTGGGACTTAGTGTTCAAGTGTAATGATAGCGAAAGATAATTTAATTTGATTCAATTCTCACAAGAATATAGCAATCAAATAAATGAGAGAAAAGAAAAGAAAAGATCGAACAAGAACACAAGATGTAACGAAGTTCAGCTTAAAATGTCTACGTATCTGGAACTCTCAACCTCTCAACAATTGAGGTTGAGTCGATACACTAATAAAACTATATTACACTTATAGAACTTGGTCTCTTACACAAAATGGATTGTCAAGTCTATCGGTAACAAAGGTGAGTGAAAACACACTCAAAACCAACTAAGAGTGACAACACACTCAAGGAGAAATGGTAACAATTGAACTAGAAGAGTTGATTACAAAGGATCAGTATTGGAAAAATGGAGAGAAACTAGATTGATCTTAAATAAGGATTTGACTAATTAAATATTTTTATCTTTTAACTTATCTCTCTCACTTAGTATACGACTAGTAAGTTCTCTGGAGTAATGATTTAGCTAGATGGATCAAAAAAAATTTTAATCAATGTGAGAGGTGATCCTTTTAAAACAGATCTTCTGAAATAGATGAAGAAATTATTTCCGGCCTGAACCGTTATAACGATTTGGGAATCATTATAACGGCTTAGAAAGAATAGTCGTTGAATCTGATTGAGCTGAATCGTTATAATGATTCATGGAACTGTTATACGTTTCATAAAACGTTACAACGATTAATAAATCATTACATAATGATACATTGTGGCTTCTTTGAGAACTTTTATGTCTTAGAATATTTTTAAGTATTGAGATGAACCGTTATAACGATTACTGAGCCGTTATAACGATTCACTGGGTAGAAATATTTTTCTTTGTTGTTTAAGCTCAATTTATCTTAACCAATTCAACTCAGTTTAAATCTAACTAAATCTAAACCTAATACAGTCTTAATTAAGCTCTTATATTTCATCATTAATCTTGGTTCTTGTGCACTAATCTATTTATATTTTAATCCCTACACAAAACACAAACAAGATAAATTATAAAATTCAAGATTGTTTTACAAATCGACAAATCAAAAAAGATGTTTATTACAATAGTTATAATATATATCCAATTGTCTTGTTCTAATAGATTTTTATATTTTTTATAAAAAACAATGAACTGACTCTACTGGTTTCATTGAAATCAAGAGTTGCATTGCATGCCTAATATTTAGTATGGTATGGAACAACTAGTATCAAAGCCTAAAAAAAATGTCATGCAGTACTAAAACATACACAATCTTCGAAACCACAAAGCCTGAAGCAGCAGGCAATTGCAAACTAGCATAATAAAAAAATCATAATAGTAGGCCTAACATGAGTATGAAGAACAACAAAACACACAGATAAGAACATCAAGCAAAGAGAGATATTTCAGTCATTACTCAGCTTGTTTCCAAGATATTAAAATAAAAACCAGTGTTATATCATGTCCCTCTGCTAATGGGGCTCTGTTAGACCCCACCCACGCCCCCCATGAATATTCTTTAAAGTTAAAAGATGAGCCATATCTGATTCATGATAACATAAAAAAAAAGTCAAACTGATAATTTGAAAGCCTACACTCTGAATACTCCTACACTTAGCATCAATAAAATATAGTTTGCTTCTTTCAAACCAAATTACCTACAAAATTACCCTTCTAACAGTTTCTACAATAATAGCATCCTTTAAAGAAATTAAAAAATCTAAACACCATAAAACTTGCAAAATAGTCCTTATAAAAATAAAATTATTATGTCTAACAATCCACTGTCAAATAGAATTGATAAAAGAACAAGAAACAAAAGATAATCAGTGGATTCAATGTCAGAACAAAAACACATTGAGTGGAATCTTGCCAAAATTAGTTTCAGTTATAACTTTATTTTTACTAACTAACCAAAGAAAAAAAAATATTTTCAAAGAGCTTTTGGTATTCCAAATAGACATCCAAATTATCAACCCTCCATACCATGGCCAATCATACAAAGAGTGTATGTAAAAAATATCAGAGAAGGTCCATCTCCACTTAATTGCATCTAACTGCATAGGGTTTAAGGAGAAAGATTGAAATACAATAGTCAATGATTGCCACTCATGCAAGTAAACTCCAACTAAAGTGTAATGAGATTGTAAACTAATTAGAGAATCAGTTGCCAAGGAAGATGATACAGATGTCTGACTGAATAGCAATAGAGTATAAAGATGAATAAATATTATCTAGAGTATGAGTAAATTGCCTATCATGTTAGAAATTGTCTGTATTACCATCTCGTACTATTTTATCTATACTAATATCTAAAACTTCCTTAGTGGACATGACCTCTATCCAAAAGGAAGAGTAATTCTATGTGAACTCGAACTGTGTTTAGCCACCGATACTATTTTACACAAACTCAGAACTTGAGGATCCATATATCCAACTAACCATTATGGCTTATAATCTCTGACTCATAACTTCTAAATCAAGGATCCTTAAACCACCTTGATTTTTATTTTTGCAAACTATCCTCCATGCTATAAGAGCGTAATTTTTCTTAACAAAATTATCACCAAATCAAAGAAATATATTTTTTAATTTATCTATCTTAAGTATTATTTTTCTAAGAACTTTGAAAAAAGACTGCCAATAAAGAGGTACTGAGGAAAGAACTAAATTTAAAAGTGTAATTCTATCTCCATAAGGTAATAATGATTTGTTCGTTATCTCTAAATCAAACACTCCTAAATTATCATATTCCTTTACAAATTATTTCTCGAAACTATTAAGGCATATTTTTTTCCTAACAGCACTACCTTCATATCAAAAAAATATTTTCTTAATTGATAAATTATGTTTTTAACTTTAAGTGAAGTTAGTATAAAAATATCCAGTACAAAGATAATACTTGCAGTGTTAAGAGAATCACCTTATCATTTAAAGAAAGTAATTTTTCTTTCAAACCTTATAAAAAAATCTCATAAATTGTACTTACTATTACTATTTAGTTTATTTTTTTCCAATACTAAAAATATTCATATAAAATTCTTATGTTGCAATAACTATTATTTATTTTTAATTAAACCTAAGTTCTAATTCTTTTGTTGTTGTAAATAATTCTCATTTTTATATTTGTCGATTTGCAAAATAATTATATATAATTTTTTTTTCTTTGAGTATATTAAATGCAAAATATTAAGCTTTAAGAGAAGAATAATGGATTTGGACCAAATTATATGAAGATATCAAGAATAAAGTTAGGTTAAATTAGATTTATAATAAATAAAGATAATCAAATGATCTTAAGATCAAAACAAAAAAAGGTATTTTTCCCTATCCGTTGCAATGGAACCCATAACTGTTTCAATGGATGACCATAGAACCTTTTTTAGTATATTTTAGACAACAAACATTGTAATTGTTACCATAATCGTTATAACGGAATAAATAAATCATGTACAAATTAAGTCTAAATTGCTTCAGAGCCAAAAAAAAATACACTATCCATTGTAACTTTGTCCTATCTGTTGCAACTGATAGTTCAAATTTCTTCAACTTCTCACAAATGTTGTAACAGTTATCATAACTGTTGTAATGATTATACAATTGTTATAATGTTATATAATTGTTGCAACGGATATTACCGTTTTGTTGCCTATTTTGCTTTTCGGCTCTAAAAGATAATATTTTTTCTCTCTCAATTCGTAATTTTACATAGCCAAATATTATTCTAACCCTAAACGTCATTGCTAGACTTTTGAAACCTTAAAATACTTTATTATAATCTCAAGATTACTTTT
Source organism: Schoenoplectus triqueter (assembly GCA_964058805.1). Taxonomy (NCBI): domain Eukaryota; kingdom Viridiplantae; phylum Streptophyta; class Magnoliopsida; order Poales; family Cyperaceae; genus Schoenoplectus; species Schoenoplectus triqueter. The sequence goes on from CAXKVV010001843.1 coordinate 11,867, forward strand.
TTAAACCATTAATAGATCAGATTATAGTGATTGTTGAGTATTTTCTCTTTCGTGAGAACTTATTCTTTTTAGAGGTGTTGTCCTCGTTATTTTTTTGATTGATGACTGTCTATTTACTTGGTGTAAGGGACTAGAGGATCATAATTATAAGAACAATTGTGTTTTAGTGACTCAACACGATCGACTATTCTGATTGCAGGTCTCAGAGATGTAGGCTCTTCAAAGCCGAACTCCCTCAAATAATGTATGATCTTCTCTTCTTTTTATTTTCTATGCTTTGAATTTAATACTGGACTTCTAGGTAAAATAAAAGGTATTATTTTTAGTCTTGATATTAAACTATAAAACCAATCTATGGGTCTTCTATTTCACATTATCTGTGTCGTTGGGGAAAACAAAATGGTATCAGAGCAGGTTATTCAAATTAAGGCACACTTAATTTGTTTATTTTAGATCCATAATGACACAAATCAACTATATTAAAGAACCTCCAATATTTGATCAAACTATCAAAAACTTTATTTATTAGAAACAATGTATGATAAATTAAATGAATATTCTTAGTATTTAGGATATTATAGAAAGAAAATATATACCAAGATTTGATGAAATTATCAGAAAATTAACTACAAAGTCCGAAATAGATAAGAAAAATAATGATTATGTAATATATCATTCTCAACTCGGTTAGCGAGTTAGAGAGATCATTATTTGATGATATAATTAGTGCCTATGATATGTGATATGCACTAATCAATATATATGGAAATAATAACCAGGTTGAGATTGAAGTGAAAGATTTTCGCTTAGAGTCTGGAGATGAGCAAGCACAAAATCTAGCTTCCATAGTGAATGCCAAGGAGGCTTCTTTCTAATCGTGATCGATGAGATCACAACAGTATTCAAGAGTAAGGAGATAGAGTGAAAACAACAAGTGAGTAGATCAATCTCCTCAAGACAAATAAATAAGGTTCTCCTAAACTTATTTTATGACAGTGATGAGTATAATAGTGATGTTTTAAACATATCCTTAAATAATAAAGTGAAATATCAAAACTATGATAAGTTACAAACTATATTTGATGATATAAATAGGATCTTACTCGTAAAGGATATAATAATTGAGGAATTAAATTTAAAAGTTAATTAACTTGAGTATAAAGTCAAAGAAGGTGAGACAAAAATTATAGAGCAAAAAATAAAAATAATTATGAGACACGCCTAAGTGAGTGTTTACCCTTGAAAAATTTCAAGGGTGAATAGATGAATAAATGAAATAAATTGATGATAAATCATAAGAAAGGGGAAGAAGAGAGGGAGCAGTAGAAAGGTGGCCCACTGATCAGGAAAGGTCGCTGCATAATCCCGGAACAAATCCATTAGTCCCACAACGGAATGCTGGGCATGAAGTGAAGAGTATAAATACCCCGCTATTCTCTATCCACTCAGCATGAGTGACACTCAAGAAGATCGAGGGAGAGAGGAGACCTCTTGGGTGTCACCATGTGATTATATCTTTTCTGACAAGTGGGACCCACATGGCAGTCCCTTATGAGCAGCTCCAATGACATGGACCTAGCCTATTTTGTTAAGAAAGCTAACCAACCCGGAACAGAGGTTAAGCATTAATCCCACAATGAAATAATAGGGTGAATGACGGGGATATAAATACCCCACCACCTCCTACTCATTTGAGGTGGCTGACCCTCGGGAGATTTAGGAGAGAGAAAATCTCTTGATGGGTCAGCCATTTGATTACATTTTATCTGGCAAGTGGGACCCACCTGGCAGTCCCTTGTAGATGAATCTAACAACATAGCCTATCTGATGAGTCACCATGTGACCATTTTCACTGACAGGTGGACCCCACACCTCAGTGACCTGCTATAGGAGTCAGAATTGAACCCTAGAAATCTGCCTTTGGAGCTAACCCTAAGAAGGAGCTGAAGCAGTATAATCCCTATGCTACATGAAATGATGTCAATGCCAAGCTAGCATTTTGATGCAACTAGTCATGAGAAATTCCAAATGTGATTTTGCTTTCAAGGCTGACCTGGTGCCAAAGCTGTGAGCAACCACCTAACTATGCTTTGATTTGTGTCAATTACTGATAAGTAGTCAGTTATTTGACCAAGTCACCCTCATGTTAAGGGATTGAAAGTCAATTTCACAAGACTGATCAGGTGCCAAAGCTGGGAGCAACCACCTGATCAAGTCTAGATTTGTATTAATTGCTGATAAGTAGTCAGCATTTAATCAAATCAAGCCCTAATGAATATCAATATAAGTCTAATTGGTATTTATTTAGGGTGGTTTCTGCAAGAGAGAGATAATTGGCAGAGACACAGAGCTATAATTGAGATCAGGGATTAATTCATAAGGAGTATTAGGGTTTTATGAATAAAAGAATTTTTAATTCAGAGAGGCAAGGGCAAAAATGGAATTAAAAATTACAGGGATGATCATCATGAATTTAGGGATTTTTAGTGAAATTTTCATGATTTTTGGATAAGTGGAGCTATTAAAATAAATTCAGGGAAAATAAAGGCAGAATAAATGAATTAATCAAAGGCTAAGATTTGATCAGAGCAGTTCTGGGTGCAAGTTGGGGATAACAGCAGCTCTGGGTACAAATTGGGTACAAGAAACACAAGAGGCATAAAATAATCGAAGAGAGAGGGTGTGCCACGTGGCAGCCTCTCATTGGGCCATATCAGCAAGTGGGCCCCACCCTGGTATGAGTCACTGACAGGTGGGCCCCACCTCAGTGCCACGTGGCAGACAGCCAATGGGCCACCTCATCACCCTAATGCCACATGGCACCATACCAGTGGTCCACTACACCCCAGCACATGCCACACGGCATAACCAGAGGAGGCCACCTCATTCAGCCTATGCCACATGGCATAATACCACAGGGCCATCTCACTCTGTTAATGACACATGGCATGATCCTACAAGGCCACCTCAGCAGTTGTTAAGCAGGTCATCAATGCTAAAGGGGAGTGATTAATCTAGCAGCCAATCAGAACATGCCAACTCAGCCTAATTAGCCCTAATACGTGTACTAATCAATTGCTATAAGCCTAGACACAATAGACTTACAAGTGGGACCCTATTGTCAGGATTATGAATCAGAGGAGCATAAGCTGTTATGTGAACCAAGCCCATTCAGATAAAGCCGCAATTCAAATAAAGAGGAAAGAAAGGAAGTATGCACCTGGCCCTTGCGCATCATCCCTCTGACTGTGGGCCCCACTCTGCTGCGGCTCACATGCGCCGAGACCGACCTCCCCCGGGGCGCTTTCTTCTTCTCTTCTTCCTCTTCTCCTCTTTCTTCCGCGCGACTGGCCGAAAGGCGCCATGGCCGAATGGACTAGAGATGACAGAATCCTTCAAATTCACTCGATAGAAAGGTGTATTTCATTGATTAGAACATGTATCAAACATGAATTTCAAGGAACATGGAAAGAATAAAAGGAATTGAGTTGAGGCAGTCAATGAGATCAAAATTAGGACTAACCTTTGTACACTTGCAAAGTTGAAATTAATTGCACAAAGAGCCTCCTCTCACCAAGGCGACGCTGTTCAAATGCAAAGATGATGATTTTGAAGCTCAGAAATAGTAATTCACCAAGTCACCAATCGGGGAAGAAAATGGCTAACTCAAACTCAATGTTGAAGCATAAGAATGATCCAAGAGGTGAGACAGATCAACTTCTGGAGCTAAGAAGAGACTAAAGGAGCTTGCAATTGGATGAATTGATGAAGAAGGTGATGGCAATGGTAATTGAGTAAAAATCGGGCTCAAATGGAGAAATGGAGATCTCTCACCATGCAGAGGCCTTTATAGTATTTCAGAGGGCTCTCTGGTGATTGCCAAATGTGGAGAAGGTTCTAGAACAGTCCAGAAGTGAGTGATGGTTAGAGTGGCAAAAGAGTGAATAAAAAGACCCTTGTAACTAACTCAAACGGCTTAACCACTGACAGCCAACTCAATTGAGTAATTAGAAAGCACAAATACATCCCAACCATTGATCTAAGCCGAACCAAGGGTGGAGATTGAATTTAAACCGTAATCCAAGTGCTAATCCTCTAACCAATCACCATTTAGCAAATTTCATACCTTTTAGCCTATATAAACTCACAGAATCAGATAGATGGGGGGCTCTGAAAAATTCTGGCAATTGAGAGAGAAAGAGAGAGAGTTCTGTCGACTAATAGTAAGGAAAAGAGAGAAGGAGTAAAAGAAAGATTCAATTGATAGTAGATTTGGTTTCTTAAAACCAAAGTCTCTCAATTCGATTCTTGCATAGCATCTACACAGCCCTTTCATCATCTACAAGCTCACTGGTAGGTTCTCTCAAGGTTTAAGATGTAATTGAAAGGAATTTTATGAGATTATACAATGACATTGATATCTTTTTGAAGCAATCTGTTAAGTTGCCATTTTTCTATTCAATTTCGGCTCTTTTACCTTGATCTTCATCTGTTCTTGATATCTGTTGCTTTCAACTCATATTCATTTGATAGAATTTCAATAATTATCAACAGTGTAGTAAGAATTTCAAACAAGAATGCATTTGAGATTTTCGGTTTAAATTTTGTGAAACTACTCGTCTCTGTCTACCCTTTCCCTGTTGCCTCATCGTGTAGCAAGATTGGTAGTAGAGTCAGGCGACTCTCCCATTTCATCGCAGAAAATCCGACTCTGTGCCACATTGAATCAATAGCAGGATTAGTATTATCCTATTGATTCCATCGTTTGAGTGATTAGTAAAGCACTTACAAGTAACTCAAGATGCAAGAAAGCAACTGAACTGAAGGTAACTCGGTGTATATCTTTTGAACAAACATGACTGGTACCATACCGAACAATACTGAGGCTGATAAGACTGTATACGACAAATTCAGAAAGAATTGAACTTGCAATCATGATTAGAATGCATAGGCGATCAATAACGGAAGGTTAATTACAAGAATCATTGATTAATTAGGTTGAATTACCGATTAGAAACTCGATCAATATCAAACCGGGACTGTACCGGAAAACGGTACCCTTGTACACGATGAAGCACCGCATTGATCTTCGATCAGGAGTGGCAGAGAGTTTCTTGGCAACGAGACGACGCTACTGGGTTCATCTGATCGGAAGGACAAGGCTCCGGTCGCCGGCAATAGCTGTTAGCGCGAATCTTGGCAAGGTGGTCAACAGAACAGTCAAAGAAACGGGTGCGCACGAATATTAGCGCATAGGCACGAGTATTGATGTTAGTGCAAATCTTGGAATAAATCGGACGCTTAGAATAAGATGGTGTTTTTAAATAAAGATCCAGAATGGATCTGGGCCTTACATCGCATACGGTTTAATCTTGAGGTGAATCCAGCGGCCCAAATAAGAATGAAAGATGAGCGCTAATCTTGGAGCAGATCCAACGGCCCAGATTAGGCCCAGTAATTAAATAATAACAGAATAGTAATAATATAGAATAAATAAATGATTTGAAAATGCTCCTGAACTCCAAATTAACTCAAATTTGTTTCTAAAATTTTCTTATTTTTCATACTATTTTTCTATACAATAATATTCCAGTTTTAAAAATATAATCATGATAAAACAATATACATTACATATATTGATATAGTTGACCTAGCTTTGACTTGTCATTTTAAATACTATAAAAATTCCAAAAATATAAATAAAAATCATAAATAATAACTAGATATATTTTAGTGATTTTTCAAGTGATTTTCCATGAAATAATAATAATGATAGTAATATACTATAATAAAAGTGAGATTAGCTATATTCTTTGATAAATAAAAAATATAATAATAGATATTATATTGATATTTTCTGTAAAAAAAAATAATAGAAATAAATAGCACAAAATATACAAAAATATAATACCATGGTAATAAATAGTAAAATACATTTTCTTTTATAATAAAGGATGATAATATAGTTTTATAATATGAATTGTATTTCTTTTGTTATTTCTATACAAATATACAATAAAAATACTTTTGATGAATAAAATGTAATAAAAATAATAGTTGTAATAAAAACATAATGAATTTCATCTTTTATGACTATTTTCAAATAATAATAAAAAATCTTGAATATTGGTAAATGATTTCTTCTTAGCTATTATAAATATCAAAAATAAAACAAAAAAAAAATATAATAAAAGTAATAAATAGTAAAATAGTATAGCTAACCACCTTTTAATTTTGTAAATAATTCTTACATAATGAATAGTATTACAATATAATAGAATATAATAACAAAATTCTATTACTTTAGCTATTATAAGCATGTTGAAAATATAAATAAAAAACATAGCTATCTTACTTTCTATTATTTTTGTAAGTGATTTTCTACAGAATAAATAGAGTTTGGAAATAATAAAAATAGAATTTTACTACTTTAGCTATTATAAAAAATAATAAAAAAATAAAAAAATATATAAATGAAACTCTAGTTAAATAGCTAACCCCTTTTCTATTATTTTGTAAATAATTTTCTACATAGATAAATAGAGTTTAAGAAAAAATAATAATAATAAAAAAAATAATAATAATAAATAATAATAATAATAAAATAATAATAGTAATAATAATAATAATAAATAAATGCATCTTTATAATAAAAATAATAATAGAAGATATTATATAGTAGACTTTGTGCATTTTAGAAAATAAACATGCTCACATAAGGAGTGTAGAGCCACATATGAATATTTGCACAAATGATATAACATTTAGAATGGTTGCACACATGATATGACATTTAGAATGGTTAGTCAAGACTAGAACATCTTGACGTGAGAATATTAAGGCTTCGATAGCAGCCTGAGGAGATACGTTGAGACAAGAACATCCTAACGTAGAATGATTAAGGCTTTGATAGCAACATGAGGAGATACGTTGAGACAAGAACATCTCGACACTTGATGAAGAATAATAAGATACATTGAGACAAGAACATCCTAACGTAGAATGATTAAGGCTTCGATAGCAGCCTGAGGAGATATGTCGAGACAGGAACATCTTGACGCTTAATGAAGAATAACCAGAGCTACGACACTAACATGGAGATATATGTCGACTCTGAAGAAGAAGAACATTACGATGTCCTAGATAGGTGACATCTTAATGACTCGCTGCCATGAGCAAGTAACTCATGATTGAATACGCTCACACAAGGGGTGTAGGGCAACATAGTAATTTTGCACAAGTAATGCAATACGTAGAATGATTGGTTGAGACAAGAACATCTCGACGCTCGCTGAAGAATGACCAAGGCTACGACATCAGCATGGAGAGATATGTCGACTTTGAAGAAGAAGAACATTAAGATGTCCGAGCGAAGCGACATCCTAATGACTCGGTGTCATGAACAAGTAATTCATGACCATTTGAGCTGGCAAGACTGAACTCGTCCGTCGATGAGTTTGTCTCCTGGCTCATTTCCCGAGACTGTGAGATTGAATCGGTCTGTAGGTAGATTCATCCACAAAACAGTGAATGTGAACCGTTCTGTAGGTAGGTTCCTTCACTTACACATGCTTCAATGTTGAACTGGCCCAGCGCTTCAGGTTTGACATTGTGTGCAATTGTGTTTCCTAGGTTTATGAATCGGCTTAGTGCTTCGAATTCATGATCTAGAAGATCGGTGAGAAGAAACACGTGGGCCATATCCACCCTTCTCCTGATTCACCAACCTCAAGATCAACCGGCTCAGTGCTTCGAGTTGTATTTTGTGTGATTGGTTGTTGACTAGTTAAGATTGAACCGATCTGTTTGTAGGTTTATCTTCTAGATCAACGGAGGTCGAGTCGATCTGTATGTAGACTCACCTCAAGCCCCCTATGAAGAGATTAACCTGGTCTGTAGGTAAGGTTACATCTCGAGGTGGCATGGACTGAACCGATCTGTTTGTAGGTTCGTCCCCATAGGACAAAACCGATCTGTTTGTAGGTTTGTCTTCCATAGATTGAACCGATCTGTTTGTAGGTTCATCTTCCGTAGACCCCTTTTATGAAATTAGACGACCACTTGACCATCTTTTAACTATACTATTTGCTTCTCTCTTTCAAAGATCCAGAGGTGCCTCGAGGTTCGTAGCCCAGGGTAATTAACGGTGGGGGCTTGCGCCCACCGGAATCTACAAGAACTCACAATCACTAAAAACCCCCTGAATGTGCATCCAAATATCTCTAAACGGCAGAATCGGCCGACACCCATCAGATGCACGCTCGGGAGGGATCTCCGTGTCCTTCTTCCGCAGAACCCATCGCCCGGCGGCGGTGCGGCGGCGCGCGAAAAAGGGTCGCACAGGATCTGGCACGCCCGGTGGGACCTAGATTCTCCTCTTATCTCTGAAAGAGAGAGGCAAATAGAATAATTAAGAGATACAAGTGGTCTTCTATGTGCTAAAATGACTAATAATTTTCAAGTGTTTTTGTTTTTGCAGGAAATGGCATACTTCGGCAATTTCAACCTCGCTCCCTACACTGTCACTCCTGCACAAAGCCCAGAGGGTAAGCTTTTCATGTTCTTCGGGACCATCCCGCAAGAACTTACCGTCTATGGCCCAGCTCCAGTGGCCACCTTCACTCCCGCAACCGTCCGGATCTCCATCCCGGACGAGGAGGAGGACTCGATTACCCTAACTCCCAAGGGTATTTCTAATAACATCATGGCCTCTCCTACTACCTCCCCAAAGAGGAGAAGGCGCCCGTCTAAGAAAATGGCCCCAAAGGCAGTAGCCCAGACTGCTCGCAACTCTCAAGCATCCAGGAAGAGGGCCCTGGATGCATACCAGAACCAGCTGGTGGCTAGGCCAGCTATCCCAGTCTCTAATAAATTCACAGCCCTCCGCATAGTGGCCAAGAACTCGGCCACAGGCCAGCTCCGCCAGGCATGGGAGGTGCCTAAGCCCACACCTCGCCCAACTCAAAGGCCTCAGCGCCGTCAGGACAAGTCTCAAACCCCTGCAGAAGCCATCTACAAGGCTCACAGGGCCCTCAAACAGAGGAAGAGCGTTGAAAACGCTAGGTCGAGACGATACGTCTCTCACTCCTATCAATCTCAAGACATGGCTCGGCCGCAAGCCATTGTCTCCACTCCACACCCGAGAAGGTTTACACCAAAGGCAACACTTAGCACCCAGCAGGTGTGGGTCCCGAAGGGTTCCCAGCCAACAAAACCCCAGTCTCAAACCCAGCCCAGTAAGGCCGGCAAGTCCAACGCTCCGTCCGAGAGCGTGTTTAGCCGCTTAGGCCAGAAGAGTGTATTCAGCCGATTAGGCTCGAAAATACCACTCAACAACTTAAAAATAACTGCCCCTGACCAAGCAAAGAAGAAGAGAAGAACCGCTCGTTATGAAGAGCACTTCTCGGTCAACACCATCAGTATAAGCTACGACACTGATCCCAACACTGATGGTGAGGTGAATATGGTCCAGGATGACCAGTCCCCGCCTAATCAAGCTCACGTCACAAATACCAACAAAAATAATGGTAGAAAAGGGAGACCCCCCAAGAGAGTCAACCCCGAAGGCAATAGCAGGAAAGGGGAAGACCACAACGAAAACCCTGACTTCTTCGATAACGAAGATGACGTTGAAACACGTCCCGAGATGCCCATTGATGAAATAGAAATACTAAAAGGCCACATCGAGGCACGGGATGAAGAGCTGATTAGGCAACGGGAGCTAATTGCTACCATGCTGAAGCAGAATGAAGAATTGATTAAGGCGGTCAAATCCTTACAAGAATCACAAGACGCCAATTTCAAAGCTGGTAGCTCCCGTCAAGAAGTGGTCCACAGTACCAAAAGCAATCATAAGGGAAAACAACCTGTTGATTCTAAACCCCATCCACACAGAACCATAGAAGTGGAGGCTGAACCAACGGGAATATCCCGGAAAGAGATTCAAGCCATGATTGCCCAGCAAATGCAAATAGCTGGAGGTGGATACGCTATCCCTCCTGTCAAAAACTGTGGACATCCATACCCTGCCATATACGACTTGGAAGAATATCCTAAAGGGTATGTGATCCCCCGCTTCAGGACCTTCTCCGGGGAAGGCAATAAAGACCTGAACCCCGAACAACACCTGGCCCATTTTGTAGCCTCGTGCGGCAACACGGGTGGCAATGATGCACTGTTGTTAAGACAATTCCCCCAAAGCTTGGTGGGAACCGCCTTTCAATGGTATTATTCGCTGGAAAACAACAGCATCAGGACCTGGGACGAGATGGCGGACTCGTTCAGGGCACGTTTTGTCATGGTGTCTGACAAAATAAACATAGCCGATCTGGCAAGCACTAAACCCAAGAAAGGGGAGTCAATGACAGATTTTATCAATAGATGGCGGAACCTCAGCATCAAATGCGACCGCACATTAACTGAAGACGAGGCCGTCAACCTAATCATGAAAAACATTGACGGGTGGATGGGCATGCTTCTTGGTGTGACAAAGGTCAACACATTCAAAGACTTGCTCAGATCGGTATCCAACATGGAAAGGATGTCACCGCACACCGTGCCGAACTTCATGAATAATAGGCCGCAACGAGGGGCCCGAGCTGAAACCAAAGTGGCATTCACCTCGTTGAAAGATAAGATAGTTGCCAACGCAGACACCCAAGGCGGCAGCAGTAGCACAAATGGCAACAATTACAATAAGGGACCCAGGCCCAATCCAGGAGGGAGTTCACGGAGTTTTGAATCCCTTAAACAGAAGAAATCCAAACCGTACTCCTTCAGAAAAGATAAAGTTGCCCAAATCTTCAGAGGAGCACTGAAGAATGGCCTAACCCTGCCGGCCAGTAAACGCTCGGAAGATGCTGATAAATCGGACGAACCCAACTTCTGCCCATACCACTGTTTACCCTTGAAAAGATTTCAAGGATGAGTAGATAAATAAATGAAAATAAATTGATGAATAATGATAAATCATAAGAAAAAGGGGGAAGAGAGAGAGCAGTGGAAAGATGGCCCACTGATCAGGAAAAGTCGCTGCATAACCCCGGAACAAATCCATTAGTCCCACAATGGAATGCTGAGCGCAAAGTGAAGAGTATAAATACCCCGCTATTCTCTATCCACTCAGCATGTGTGACACCCAAGAAGATCGAGGGAGAGAGGAGACCTCTTGGGTGTCACCATGTGATTATACCTTTTCTGACAAGTGGGACCCACATGGCAGTCCCTTGTAGATGAACCTAATAGCATAGCCTATCTGATGAGTTGTCCATATGACCATTCTCACTGACAGGTGGACCCCACACCTCAGTGACCTATTGAAGAGGGTCAGAATTGAACCCTAGAAATCTGCCTTTGAAGCTAACCTTAGAAAGGAGCTGAAGCAGTATAATCCCTATGCTACATGAAATGATGTCAATGCCAAGCTAGCATTTTGATGCAACTAATCATGAGAAATTCCAAATGTGATTTTGCTTTCAAGGCTGACCTGGTGCCAAAGCTGTGAGCAAACACCTAACCATGCTTTGATTTGTGTCAATTACTGATAAGTAGTCAGTTCTTTGACCAAGTCACCCTCATGTTAAGGGATTGAAAGTAAATTTCACAAGACTGATCAGGTGCCAAAGCTGGGAGCAACCATCTGATCAAGTCTAGATTTGTATTAATTGCTGATAAGTAGTCAGCATTTGGTCAAATCAAGCCCTAATGAATATCAATATAAGTCTAATTGGTATTTAGTTAGGGTGGTTTCTGCAAGAGAGAGGTAATTGGCAGAGACATTGAGCTACAATTGAGATCAGGGATTAATTCATAAAGAATAATAGGGTTTTATGAATAAAAGAATTTTTAATCCAGAGAAGGAGGGGTAAAAATGGAATTAAAAAATTACAGGGATGATCATCATGAATTTAGGGATTTTTGGTGAAATTTTCATGATTTTTGGATAAGTGGAGCTATTAAAATAAATTCAGGGAAAATAAAGGCAGATTAAATAGATTAATCGAAGGCTGAGATTTGATCAGAGCAATCCTGGGTGCAAGTTGGGGATAACAGCAGCTCTGGGTACAAACTGGGTACAAGAAACACAGGAGGTATAAAATAATCGAAGAGAGAGGGTGTGCCACGTGGCAGCCTCTCATTGGGCCATGTCAGCAAGTGGGCCCCACCCAGGTATGAGTCACTGACAGGTGGGCCCCACCTTAGTGCCACGTGGCAGACAGCCAGTGGGCCACCTCACCACCCTGGTGCCACATGGCACCACACCAGAGGTCCACTTAGCCCAACCCTGTGCCACACGGCACAACCAGAGAAGGCCACCTCACCTAACCTCAAGCCACATGGCACAGCCACATGAAGCCATCTCAACTCAGCTGTGCCACATGGCATTGTTCTAGCCGGCCACCTCACCATATGAATTACAGTTGATACACATGGCAACAGGCCATTGGGCCAAGGCTATACAGGTGGGCCCTATTATGTGCCATGTGTCATTCACAGAGTAATACACAGTCAGCAAGGTTAAATAGGGAGATTAGTATGAATATTGCCAGATCAGATGACACAACCAATAGAAACACGCCACATTAGCATGATTAATCCTAAATTGCTGACATGGCTACTCCTAAGCCCATTTACATCTGACAATGGGGCCCAATAGTCAGAGATTCAGACAGAGGCGCATAGTTAAGCCATGAACCAAGTCTATATAGCCTATTCATTCAGTTCAACGCAACTGAATTTGAAAAGAAAATGAGAGAGAGATAAACCTGGCGCATGAGCCCTATGCCGCTGCTCCGCTTCTCCTCTGCCCTTTGGATCACGTGTGCCGTGCGCATCCAAGCTGGCGGAAGGGCCTTCTCCCTCCTTCTTCCTCTCGCCATTGCCCGATTCAAGCAAAGCTTGCGCCTTCCGCTTCCCTTGACGCCTCACCATGATTGAAGATGATCTGACGGATAGTGATGATTAGGCGACCGAATTATAGGTGCTATTGAATCAACAGATGAAAAGGGATGAACAAAGGATGAAATCGGTTTATTACCGAGAATTGAGTTGATAAGAAGAGATGAATTGACACTCTGGAGATCAAATTGCACGGTAAAGTCGATCCTTTAGGGCAAGGCGACGCCAATGGAGGTGTATTGATGAGGCAATTTGAAGTATGGGATGCCAATTGATCAAGAGAAGGAAACGGGGCAGAAGAGAGCTCAGTGAAATTGGAGTTGATGGATGAGTGAAGCAGCAGTCAGAGTGATCATGGAGTGTTTAAATAGCAAGTAATAGCCTCGGGCCCGCTTGTCAGTTGAATTATGTGAGTAATTGAGAGTGTGGAGTCAAACCAAATCGCGGCACAGTCAAAGGGAATAACAGAAACGGTTATACAGCTGCAGCAACAAACACAAACCCATCTGGGCCGTTGATTGAATTAGAATGGAGGGTGAGGATGAATCCAAGGTGGCAATCCGAGTGGAAGGCAACCAACCAATCACAATTGAGATTAATCGGCCTAATTAGCCTATATAAACTGAAAATCCAGCAGCAACACACACAGATCCATAAACATCCATTAGCAGAATAATTGAGAGTATCCATTCACTATTAAAGGCCAATTATAGAGAGATAGAGAAATTACACAGAAGCTAACCGATTTGGATTACTATTCAAGTTTAGAGGTAATTGATCATATGTCCATTAATTCAATTGGCGCTTTTCTTTGTATTTCATATCTTGTAGCTAAATCTAGAAGGTTTTACACAGTCAATTGGATGATCAATCCATTTAGTTCTTGATTCTTGTTATTTTGCTACATTCTTTCATTTTCCTTTTTTATAATCCTAATCAATAATGAGTGACTGAATCCAGTGAGCCACTGGCCCAATCACAAAGTGATTGGTGAGCCTTTAGGCCTGGATTAGTCACTGGTATAAAGATTTTTCATAATTCAAATAATGTTGCATCTGTCCCTTTATGATTTCTTCTTTTTAATCGGTTTCTTTGCTTATATTTGTCTAATTGATGAAAGATAATAACTTGCTATCCTTTTAGCATCTTAGCTGCATGATTATAATTGAATAGATGAGTCAATTCTTGCAATTTCAAAGAAATGCACTGATCCCAGTACAAATCGCGATACTGATAAAGTTCCAGAGGAGAATTGGTTCTAATTGATCATCATCTCAGCGAGCCACTGGCCCCAGCAATGTCTGGGTGAGCCTTTAGGCCTGAGAATGGTCAATAGAATACAAAAACATTTCAAAATAAGAAGTAATTGTAACCGGTACCAATCGGTACCGCATACCCGCCATGTGTAATTGCTTCAACTCGATTAATAGCATACAAGAAGCTTCATACTCATCTCAGATCATATATACATGTCAAGGCGATGCTCAATAGTTGTATAATTGCCAAGAATCTCAATTGAATTCGGTGAATTTGATGAAGAAAGGATCTTGGTACCGGTTTTGATTAATGCACTAACTGACACTACTATAAGAGTATCAACCACCGTATGGATTCCTGATCGGACGATATAGAAAGACTCCACTTACCGAGGCGACGCTAGGGTATGGGTCTGATCGGAGAAGGAGAGCTCCGGTGGCCGGGAACGCCACCTAGCACGGATCTTGATACATCGGAGAGTCAGAGACTGAAGGGGTTCTGTCTGCACGATTCTTGAAGCGTTCACCGATCTTGAAGAATATCTAACGAACGAGATCTAGCAGGAGTTCGGAAATTTAAACAAGGAAAGATCTGGGCCTTATATATATTAAGCACGTATCTTAATTAAATCAAGCGGCCCAGATATATTTAAACATTTGAATAATAACTCTGCACTGATCAGGGCCGTAGATCTACTAAACACCTATCTCCAACTAATCTGGCGGCCCAAATTAAGAAGAGAGTTGGGAAGATGCGCACTAATCTCAATATATATCTGACGGCCCAGATTAAGCCCATTAATTAAATAATAACAGAATAGTGATAATATGGAGTAAATAAATGATTTGAAAATGTTCCTAAACTCCAAATTGACTCAAATTTGTTTCTAAAATTTTCTTATTTTTCATACTATTTTTCTATACCATAATATTCCAGTTTTAAAAATATAATCATGATAAAACAATTTAAAAGCAAAAAACATTACATATATTGATATAGTTGACCTAGCTTTGACTTGTCATTTTAAATGCTATAAAAATTCCAAAAATACAAATAAAAATCATAAATAATAACTAGATATATTTTAGTGATTTTTTTCAAGTGATTTTCCATGAAATAATAATAGTGATAGTAATATACTATAATAAATGATGAGATTAGCTATATTCTTTGATAAATAAAAAATATATGAATAATAATAGATATTATATTGATATTTTCTTGATATTTTCCTGTAAAAAGAATAATAAAAATAAAATAGCACAAAATATGCAAAATATACTACTATGGTAATAAATAGTAAAATACATTCTCTTTTATAATAAAAAAAATGATAATATAGTTTTATAATATGAATTGTATTTCTTTTGTTATTTCTATACAAATATACAATAAAAAATACTTTTGATGAATAAAATGAAATAAAAATAATAGTTGTAATAAAAGTATACTATATTTCATCTTATACTTTTCTATAGATAATAAATAGAGATAATAAAAATAGATATAATGAATAGTATAATAAATAGAATAGAATATTAGTAATGATTTCTTTTAGCTATTATAGAAAAAAAAATATATATATTAAAAATAAAAAAATATAAATAAAAATAATAATAGTAAAATAGTATAGCTAACTACCTTTTAATTTTGTAAATGATTCTTACATAATGAATAGTAGAATATAATAATAAAATCCTATTACTTTAGCTATTATGAACATTTTAAAAATACAAATAAAAATCATAGCCATTTTATTTTCTATTATTTTAGTAAGTGATTTTCTATAGAATAAATAGAGTTTAGAAATAATAAAAATAAAATTCTACTATTTTAGCTATTATAAAAATCCCAAAAATATAAATAAAGTTCTAAGTTAATAGCTACCCCTTTTCTTATTATTTTTGTAAATAATTTTCTACATAGATAAATAGAATAAATAAATAATAATAATAATAATAATAATAATAAATAAATGCATCTTTATAATAGAAATAATAATAAAAGATATTATATGGGCCTTGTATATTTTTAAAATGAATAAAAATGCTCACACAAGGAGTGTAGAGTCACATGGGAATATTCACACAACATTTAGAACGATTAGTCAAGACAAGAACATCTTGACGTAAGATGATTAAGGATTTAATAGTGATATGAGAAGATATGTCGAGACAAGAACATCTTGACATTTGATGAATAATAATAAGATACGTTGAGACAAGAACATCTTGACGTGGGAAGATTAAGGCTTTGATAGCAATATGAAGAAGATGCGTTGAGACAAGAACATCTTGACACGAGAAGATTAAGGCTTCGATAGCGACCTGAGAAGATACATCGAGACAGGAACATCTTGATGTTTGATGAAGAATAACCAGAGCTACGATATTAACATGAAGATATACGTCGACTCTGAAGAAGAAGAACATTACGATGTCCTAGAGAGGTGACATCTTAATGACTCGCTGCCATGAGCAAGTAACTCATGATTGAATACGCTCACACAAGGGGTGTAGGGCTACATAGTAATTTTGCACAAGTAATGCAACACGTGAGATGATTAGTTGAGACAAGAACATCTTGACGCTCGTTGAAGATTGACCAAAGCTACGACATCAGCATGGAGAGATATGTCGACTTTGAAGATGAAGAACATTACGATGTCCGAACGAAGTGACATCTTAATGACTCGGTGTCATGAACAAGTAATTCATGACCATTTGAGCTGGCAAGACTGAACTCGTCCGTCGACGAGTTTGTCTCCTGACTCATTTCCCGAGAATGTGAGATTGAATCGGTCTGTTGGTAGATTCATCCACAAAACAGTGAATGTGAACCGTTCTGTAGGTAGGTTCCTTCACTAACACATGCCTCAATGTTGAACTGGCCCAGCGCTTCATGTTTGACATTGTGTGCAATTGTGTTTCCTAGGTTTATGAATCGGCTTAGTGCTACGAATTCATGATCTAGAAGATCGGTGAGAAGAAATACGTGGGCCATAGCCACCCTTCTCCTGATTCACCAACCTCAAGATCAACCGGCTCAGTGCTTCGAGTTGTATTTTGTGTGATTGGTTGTTGACTAGTTAAGATTGAACCGGTCTGTTTGTAGGTTTATCTTCTAGATCAACGGAGGTCGAGTCGGTCTGTATGTAGACTCACCTCAAGCCCCCTATGAAGAGATTAACCTGGTCTGTTGGTAAGGTTACATCTCGAGGTGGCATGGACTGAACCGGTCTGTTTGTAGGTTCGTCCCCCATAAGACAAAACCGATCTGTTTGTAGGTTTGTCTTCCATAGATTGAACCGGTCTGTTGGTAGGTTCATCTTCCGTAGATCCATTTTTATAAACTTAGACGACCACTTGCCCATCTCTTAACTATACTATTTGCTTCTCTCTTTCAAAGATCCAGAGGTGCCTCGAGGTTCGTAGCCCAGGGTAATTAACGGTGGGGGCTTGCGCCCACCGGAATCTACAAGAACTCACAATCACTAAAAACCCCCTGAATGTGCATCCAAATAATCTCTAAACGGCAGAATCGGCCGACACCCATCAGATGCACGCTCGGGAGGGATCTCCGTGTCCTTCTTCCGCAGAACCCACCGCCCGGCGGCGGTGCGGCGGCGCGCGAAAAAGGGTCGCACAGGATCTGGCACGCCCGGTGGGACCTAGATTCTCCTCTTATCTCTGAAAGAGAGAGGCAAATAGAATACTTAAGAGATACAAGTGATCTTCTATGTGCTAAAATGACTAATAATTTTCAAGTGTTTTTGTTTTTGCAGGAAATGGCATTCTTCGGAAACT
>CAXKVV010001844.1:0-22490 GCA_964058805.1 Schoenoplectus triqueter
AGAGACGAGAAAATAAATTGGATCATTGACTTGATTACTTGGATCACTTGATAGGTGAGAGAATATGCGCATCTTCACGCGGCATATATAGATGCTAAATTGCTAATTGATTAGCCCATCATCGTTATAAATTATAAATACCAATCGTGCTAGTAATATGTTATGCTTAAATTATAAATTACTCTAGCAACACAGGGGCATATTATTTATTCTCATGCACATTCCCAATACGTGAAGCAAAAGTAAAATAGAATAAATATTAAAGCACTTTAAAATATCAAATTTTGATGGTAAACTCAAGTACGGTAAATAATGAGAATAAAAAAATAAAATAAATAAAAAAATTTGACGGTTTAACTCGATGCGTAATAACCCTTTCCAAAAAAACGACAACAACGCACAGCAGAAACAAATTGGATTAGAGCTAATGGGGTTTTATGCTTGAACATTCCTGCCTTCGGCCTTCCGAAAGGAAACGGGCCTAGCTATAATTGTGGCCGCCTCCCCTCTGGCACTCTCCAGCAAGTCCCACACTCCCACTTGGCCAGCGTGCGCCACAAAGCAGCGCAGTTTGGCGGGGCTTGGACGCTTGGTCCTGTGCTAACCCAAGTGGACAATGCATGAACATTATGACATCAACTCGCCCGGGCAGAATTTTTATTTTCTCTATTTCTATTTTTTAAACTTTTAATAATAATATTTTTATTTTAAAATTTTTAACAGCATTATTCTTATTTTGTAAATGCATGCATTCACAAAACTTGTGTATGTACTTGTGTTCACACCCAATAAAAGATATTAAAATTATTTTGTAAGTATTGAAACAATTTTGTGAATGCATTGATACCGAGTGCATGCATTCAAAATTAGAGGTGGATGCGGGATTTTGATTAGGGGGTAATATTGATTGTAATAGCTTATCGGGTTCAAATTCATTAACTAATCGGGTACTAAATAAAAATAAAAATAATTTAATATATATTCTTATCAAATAAAATTTTTATTAAAATAATAACATTTTATATATTAAAAATAATAACAAAATAAATCTCAAAGTAATAGATAATCAAGTTGATGAAGAAAGTTTACGTCTATGGAACTTTATATTTTGATATCTTTGTATAATTATTTCATTATGCACGATATTAAATATTTATTTCTCAATAAAATTAATCAGACAATACAAGGGGGGAAATTTTTTTTCCAGAGGGGCAAATCCTGTTCAGAATGGAATGTGAGCACATGCATTCACAATTCAACAAAAAGAAATGCGTCCAAAATGAACTGTAAATATATACATTCACGGTTCATTTTGAACGCATAAATTTAAAATTGAGCGCATTCATGGATCTATTTCAATACTTAAAAAAAGTTTATCATTTTTCTCTAATACGAATACAAGCGCTCATATCTAATTTGTTAACGCATGCATTTAGAAAATAGGTACATTGTTATTAAAAAAAAATTCAGAACAAAAATCAGTGTTAAACATTTATAAAACGGGGATAGAAAAAAATTTGCAGCGCATGTCGTGCCGGTTCCCAAATTCCATCATGCTCCATAGCATCCAGATCAATTCTCAAGGTAATTTTAACAATTTTAAGTTTTTAAGTGTGAATTTTAAATAAATTCAAAAAAGTATATTAAAAAATAAAAAGTTTATATATTTTCTGTACTTGTAGATTATAGATTGGTATTGTATTAAAACATTGTTTTATGCTTCATTCATTGTCACTAAAATTGTATACAATTTATAACTGTTGCAATTTAAAGGATCTTTGATAAATTATCAAATGACATTTAAGTTGTACACAATTAATCAGTTTACAGTTGACATAATTGTTTCAAAATTTGACTTTGAAAAGTTAATATGAACATTCAACAATATATTTTTTATATATTGGTGTTATCCCTTGCAAAATTAAAATTGAATATAAATATTAAATCACTTTAAAATATCGATATTTGATCATAAAATCAAGTACGGTAAATAACAAGGATAAAAAATATAATAAAAATTAGAAAATTGATGAATAAATTAAATGATGCGCGATAAGTAATGGAACTTGTTATCCAACTTTATTTTGAATCAAGTTCTCAATTTTTAAAATCACCGAATCATCTAATCTAAATTTAAAATTTGGATAACAAGTTCTTAATTTTTAAAATCACTCTAATGAATCATCTAATCTGAATTAAAAAAATAATTAATTTCATTATTTTGGACTGAAATACACAACTCTGCTGTTATTGAGTTTTTTAGTCCTTATTGTAATTCTTCTCAAGATCTAACGGAAAGATCAAAACAAACAAACACAATGTTGGAAGTCTAAATATATTTTTATATCTTATTTTTGAAATTTCTGAAATACTAAACTATATTTTTTTATATATATATATGTGTATGTATGTGTATATATATAGAGAGAGACCAAATCTACGGTGTTCTTAAGCTTATGAAAGACTTTCGTGAGTTTAGCTCAAAAAGTATATCAAATGATCTATAAATTTTAATTTTTCACTCTCATTAAATTCTTCATATTGAAATATTATGGGGTATAAAAATTAGGGATGTTTCGAGTTTCCTAAATCACTCTTTTTAATTTTTTAAAATCAGCTCTAAAATAATAATAATATATTTAATGTTTGTACATTATTTTCAAAAATTAAAAAGAGTGACTTAAAAAATTTGAAACATCCCAAATTTTTGTACCCCATAAGATTTCAATATGAAGGATTTAATAAGAATGAAAAAACAAAATTTAGAGATCATTTGATATACTTTTTGAACTAAAATTTGATCTCCAATAATATTTCAATGTGAAGATAATGTTTAACGGTTTGGATTGACCATTTGAACTTTCAAATTTAAAATACAGATGCAAAATACAAAAAATTTTATACTTCGCGAAACACCATAGTCTCACTCTCTCTCTGTGTATATATGACAAAGAACATATCTATTTATAGCCACTTTTACAGCCATAATTTTATTATTTTATATATCCTTCAAATGAAGGATTAGTCACATTGATAAGCTGACGTGTGAATCTCATCCATGTAGCCGACTGGAAAAAAAGTAAAAATATTTTACGTCCACTCAATTTCTCATTACAACATTTTACTCATGTGTATCTACGTGGGTTATAAAATTTTCACCTAGTGTGCATCCATATGAGTTCAAATATTTAAACAGTTTTGAGGTTGATAAAAAATGTGTTCCGTTTATAATTATGTTTGGTCATTTTTAACAAATATAGTGTTTGTTGAAAAAATATATATTTTCTGTTAATATTTTTATCAGATACTTTATATTTTATATTCATGTAGAAAATGTTATAAACGATATGATATGAAATGAAATTCGACGCTCGAAAAAAAAAGATGGCCAACGACTTCAAACAGTCAATTGAATATTTTAATGACCAACGGTTTTAATAAGATAATAATTCAATTTTATCTTACAACAGCCAATCATTTCATCCTATGTTGATTGATTTATGTGTTGACTCTATCAGCTGGCCAACGAAAAGTTGCCCAAACGAATTTGCATGGTCCAATAGTTTCCATAATGGCCATTTAGAATATTTTAATTTTCGTTATGAAACACTTCTCCATTTAAAATAACAAATGGAGAGATTATTTTGGTTAGTTTCCCATAAAATGAAATTAGAATCACTCACGTATCTCTTTTGATAATTTGGTATATGTTTAGTTGTGTTCTTCAAGGATCAATAGTTTTATATCATTATATTATAATTTTATAAGATTTAGATCATCATCAAATTATAAAAAATTATAAATATACATTCCACACACTAATAATTTAATTTTCAATATATTATTCGATAATGTACTTATTTTAATAACTTTAATTTAGATTTTCATAATTTAATATATAATTTCACATGTATACTCATAAAATTATTGAAATTAATTTCAACAATGACCACTTCCAAAAATGACAATAATAGTAGAATTCTCTTCAGTGTGGACGTACATAAGAAACAAATTGGATTAGAGCCAACGAGATTTTGTGCATGAGCCTTCTTAATACTGCTAGTAGTATCAATGCTGATCAGATCTTGTATGATTCAAATGTGAATTCATTAAAAAAATTAGATTCAAATATGAATCCAAATTGATTTAAAATTTATGGATCCAAATACGAATTCATATTCATTTATATAGTGGATATCAGATTATATTCGAATCATTATTAATTTTTATATTTAAATTTATAACAATAATTTAAATATTTAACATTAATGAAATATGTACAATATGCATCATAAAATATACTTCTAAAATACTAATTGAACTAACTTACTTTATATATTTTTAAAAATAATACGATCTAATTATTATTAAGACTAATATTAATTATAACTAAAATTATTAATTTTATTATAGAAAAAATATTATCATATATATCTTGGTATTAAAACTAAGAGGTAATTTTTTTTAAAATTTATAACGGATTCAAATTTAAATCATACAAAATTCAAATACAAATTCAAAAAGTAAATGAATCCTTATGCCACACTCTCTTATAAAAAAAATATATTTTTGTGTACATAAGCATCACCCAAATAATAATTGTTAATATGTAACTGACATTTTTCCCATCCAATTTCATCTCTTTATGCTACACTCTCTTATCCATACTAAGACTGTAAATGAATTGAATTCTATCGAACTAGTTAGAGTTTGAGTTTGATTTGAAATTAATTCGAACTAAATCAAACTCAAACTAAATCAAATTCGAGCTCTATCGAATATGAACTTCAAACAAACTCAATTATTTCAACTTTTACATTTATTTGTATATTATTATAAATAATTAGAACTAAACTAATTAATATTTTATTAATTTTATATTAAAATTAAAAATATACCTAATATTTATTAATAAATTGATAATATCACACTAATTTTATAGTTAAATATTTATATTATTACATATATTATTGATGAAATAATTAAAATATTTATAAATAATTACATAAAACTATTATGAATCGAACTCGAACTAGTTCATTAGAAAAATTATCAAACCGAACTCAAATCGAACTAATAAAAAACCTAATTGAACGAATTGAACTCGAATTAAAATTGAATAAAATACTGAATAAATTATGAATTATAAAATTTTCTTATATCCCTACTCCTGACTAGGGGTGTCAATGAATCAGATCGGGTCGGATCATATTATTTTATTATTTTTTTTATCCCAAACTGAACCTGACCCGATTAAATTTAGGTCAAAAAATCTGGATCCATACCCGACCCGACCCGTGTAAAATAATTAAATATTTATTAATTATTTTTTATATAATTTTAAGCAATAAAATATGAATTAATTTATAATTAATCTTAATTAGTGTACATTTAAGTTTTAATTAGTACTAAATCACAAAATTACTTTAAAAAACATAATTAATCGAGTCGGATCGGGTTGATCCGAACTTGACCCAACCCGATTCGGATCAAAAAAATTATACTCATACCTGACCCATTTATCTTCGAATTATATCGGATCAGATCAGATTAATCCGTCGGATCAGATTTACTCATCAGATCGGATCAATAATTGACACCCTACTCCTGACATATGTTTTTTTTCCTTCTTTTCCGTTTATTTGGTTATCCCTTGGTAGCAACTGCGAGGCTAAACAGGCGTCTGCAGAGTGCAGGCCCACTATATCCGGGTTGGGCTTCAGTACACCACCAGTCTTGCATTACAGTACCAAAGCTTCCAATGACTCCTTATCATTTTTAACTTTAGAAGTTTAGTAATGTATTGAGACTTGGGCTTGGGCTTGGTTTCACTGCCATGACTTGTTGTCTTTTAATATTAGCTCTACAAGTTTGATCAAGCATAATCAATTTGTTTTTTTTAACTATACTCAGTTTCGTTATTGAAAATAAACTGCCAACTTCTCAATTTCAATTTTATACAGAAAAAAAGGTAAATTTACTT
Source organism: Schoenoplectus triqueter (assembly GCA_964058805.1). NCBI lineage: Eukaryota > Viridiplantae > Streptophyta > Magnoliopsida > Poales > Cyperaceae > Schoenoplectus > Schoenoplectus triqueter. The sequence goes on from CAXKVV010001844.1 coordinate 5,984, forward strand.
AGAAGTTCTGGAATTATAGTAGCATCAACTGGAATGCATTCAAACAGAGTAAACAAGAACTAACCAAGCTCTAGATTGACCTATTTGCTTGAACAAACCCCTTTATTTCTCCCATCAGCTTTGTGGTGTCATTGTATTTTGGAAAAATATAAAATGAATGGATGGCATCTGGATACTCCACCAAACTTACCTGTCTTCCTTTCTCTTTTAGCGCTTCATAGTACCTATATAATCAAAGAAGGAAGGTCAATCTGTTATATATATTTTCTATAACACTATAATTTCATGACCAAATATGTGCAGCTTAATATCTAGCAAATATCAAGTTTGGTTTAATACATACCGTAGCTGCCAATCGTGCAGCGGGTCGAATCCTCCAATAACCACTAATGCAGGTGGAAACGCCTCCTCAATCCCCGCTTTTATTGAATCAAAGACGTGTGCTGCCTCATGGTTTCGATTTGCGCCTTCTGGCAGGAATGCCTTCCAAGCCCAATCAGTTCTTTCCATGGAAAGTACAGGCGCCCCGTCTAGTCGAATCTCAGACTCTGTTCTCTCTTCTCCACCAAAGAAGGGTTGCATCAGTATTGCTCCAACTAATTTAACCTGGCAAAATTCTAACCCTCACATGTTTAGTGTACTGCTCTTCCATTTTCTTTGACATTGGCTATTTCCATGTTTGCATGATTGGAAGTTGGAACAGACAATTATCTGGTCCTTGCTCTAATTAAGTTTAACGGGACTGGAATTTTGTGCTAATTCTGTCAATTTTACTTCTAGCACTTTTGCTAATGAATTATCCAGATCCATAGATAATTAGAAATAACATGCTAATGCAAGCAACTTTGGAGAGTGCAGTTACCAGTTGTTTTCTTTGGTTATTCAGTACCTACCACAAATCCAGAGATTTTTCAACTTTTGTATTGAATTGTGATAAAAACATGCTTTTAATGTTAGTATCGAAATGATGCATATATCTCACGAAGGTCTAAAATGACCTTCTTCCAATCTTGCAAACTAGCAGCCCACCGACGAGCAACGTGGTGTACGATATTTCCACCGGCACTATCGCCAAAAAGAAAACAATTTCCAAAATCCAACTCTAAATTGGACACGGCATCAACGGATTCGATCCCATCAGAATCCAAAAATCTTAGAACTTCAATGTTGTCATCATATGCTGCAGGGTATTTGTGCTCTGGCGCTAGTCTGTAATTCACTGAAACAACAACTGCACAGGTCTCATGAGAAATCTGACGGCACAAAGTATCATACGCTGGGGACGAAGCAGAGTAGAAACTAAACCCACCACCATGGAAGTACACTATCACTGGGATCAGCTTTCCTGCAATCCACAAAAAGTAACTTCAAAACATATGCTCCTCAACAACATGCTTGTACACAGGGAAAAAATGATACAGAAACTTCATCTAATGTAAATTCATGATAAATCAGAGTCAGATAAAAGAATAAACCAATAAAAAGTGAATTATAAAAAGAAAAATCTGAGTTATTCTTAAGTCTTAACACCTTGGATGGAGGGATCAGACGGCACAAACACACGAACGTACAGGTTACGAGAAGAGTCGATTGTTACATCAAAAGTACAGACCCCTGCAATGGGTTTGGGATTAGCAGCAGTGTGAGAGTAAAAGAAAGGGAGCAAGCGGCGGTTAACAGTGCCGTTGCGGCCGAGCATCAAGTCATGAAGGCGGGGGAACAGGGATAGAAGCAGCCGGTCTGTCCATGGCATCTGTGGCCATTTCATGGATGACTGTGAGCTTGGTTTATTTCCCATGTCCAGACTAAAATTTTCTGATAATTGTGTTTGTGTTTCGGTTGTGTTGTTTTGTGCTTATTAGGACCACAAGTCCATAATCTACCCGGGACAAGATGCACGGCTGAATTGAATGCTGCTTTCTCCTCCGATGTATACGAAAGAGATGAATCGCTAACTATTTATTTATTTATTTTATACTGTGTACTATGTTCGAAAAGTTTATTCATTTATTTTCTTATCTGTAAATTAACTTCCCATAAATTAAAAAAAGTTTTGGATCTCGAACTAATTTATTTGATTTATAAATTTTTCAATTGGTAATTATAACCAACCTTCAAAAAAAATGTTACAAAATGGAAATCAAAAGTCTTTTTTTTTTCAGACAAGAAGATTGTCCTAAATGTTGACACATTAACAAATCAGCCTAATCAGGAGGTGGCGTTAGAAATTTTTGGGCCACTTGCATCAAGGGAATGATAGGTGGGTCCACAGTCATTAATAGCCTCTCAACCGGAGGCTGGAGTAAATCCACACGAGTCGGGATCATGTTTTTCCAAAAATATCCGAGGTAAATTCAGTCCATTGACTACTCATTCCATCCCGACCCGACCTCCAACCTGTCTAACTCGGTCAGCCCGGGGAAAAATCCAACTAACCCGGCTAAATCCGACTAAATCCGGCCAAATTCAAAAAAATCTGGTTACTTAAATGCACACCTTAGGTTTAGTTTTTTTGTTAATTAGATTTTGATATTAATAAACTAATATAATTACATCATATAATTAAATATATATAGATGGTTAAATATTTTTGATAATTTGAACAAATTTTTATATATTTTTTGAATTTATTTAAAATTATTTAAGTTAATTTGATTTTTTACAAAAATTGAAAAAAAAAAAAAGATTTTTTTGCCCCGACCCAGCTCTCCATTAACCTGATCGCTTAACTGTCCAAATTTAGACCGGAATATGCCGACCCGGCTCTATTTAAAACACTAGAGGGGACTAAAAAATTGTTGACGCCAGAAAGACGAGTGGCGCAGAGGTCTCTGTCATATGGGACTAAAAAAAGATTGTTGAATGAAGGTCCATGCTAAGACTCACATAGCAGAGTAATTATTTGGTGGTTTGTAAATATTTTTTTTATTTTTTAGAAAATAATATAAGAATCAAGTTCATAAATTTTATGTTTATGAAATTTGTATTCAGGTCGTTCTCATTAATTATCATTTTAATTTTTATATAGCAGCTTAATTTTTTTTATGTGATTAAAGACATATTTCAGATTGTGTGCAAGAACATTTGATAATGAATTAATAAAAATGAGCGAAATAAACGGAAGGAGAGAGAGATGTGAGATCAGAAAACAGGGATAATAGGATTAGAATTTAGAGATGAAGAGAGAACTATTACAGTTTTTTATTTGCTGAAGGGTCAAATTGAAGTTGATTAACAAATATATATAATCCATAGTATAATCTACTAAAATTTGAAAACTCTACTTAAAAATCTATAGCGTAGGACTAGGATGCATGAAGCTAAATCTATTTAGAAGAAAGCCCAGTCACGGTTTAAGCGTTTAAACCATTCAAAAGGTGCAGAAATTGTACGGATAAGAATGTTGATTGGACAAATATCTGTTGGTTAAAAAATAATCAAACATAACACAAAAGTTGGATTGATATGATTGATTTTATTTTATAAATTTGTTTGAAATCTTGACAAGATAAGTTTTAACCAAACATAATAACGCATCTCCTACACAATATTTTTTGGTAAATAAAATAAAAAATAGGAAAATGATATGATTTCAGTGGAAATGTGCATTCATAGTCAAACTCGATTTTCAAATTCGGTCTCAGCTCGGTTCTATTTTTTTTATTTTGATTTTTGATTATTTTTTTAACTTTTCCAAAACAATGTTCCTACTTGATTATTAAGTGTTTTGATCAAAATACTTTGATGGTTCTTAAGTGAAAATATTTTGATCAAAATACTTAAATATTTTGATAATTAAGCATATTATTATATACTTAATAATTAATTAAAAATTTGATGGTTCTTCTTAATAATTTTTTATATTATTATATATAGATTGTTCAGTGGTTAATTAGTGCATTTTTTCTTGTAGCAAAGCAATGATCAAGCCATCCAAGCAAGGATGGAACAAATTATCGTTAATATATTAAGTTAGGGAGCTGTTTAATAAAAAAAACATGGGTACAATTTTTAAATTTAAACATATAGTTGAAGAATATATAAATATAAGTATATTTGTGGATCGAATACAAATAAGTATTTGATAGATAATAAAATTATATCAATAAATAATTTTTTAGCTTTTTTGATATATATAATTACAATGATGATTTAAAAAAATCAATCAGGGAGCGACCATTGTTTCTACTTCTTCCTACTTATTTTAATTCATAATAATTAGCAAGATTTTTTAAATATTTTTATCCATTATTATAATATTTATGCAATAAAAATAAAAAATAATTTTTAAAATATATTTATATCATATTGAAATCATAAATTGCGTACAGAATAAAATACTAGTATCTACGACCTATACTCATTTGTAACAATTTTCGTTGAGTAGCTGACCCTTACGTGTTAATTTTCTATCAAATGTATATATGACATGGATCACGTTAAAATGTTTGAAAAAGCCTAAAAAAATTAAACAAAACATCAAAATTTTGTAAAAAAAAAGAATCGAGTTTCAAATTCGGTCCGAACTAACCGGGACCGAATTTGAAACTCAGTTCTGAGTTCTGACTATCAGTATTTCCACTGAAATCATATAATTTTCTTATCTTTTTATTTTATTTATCAAAAAAAAATCTATATTTCCTGTACCTGACAATATTCAAGAAGTATGTTTGAGAGAAGATGGACGTGTGACTGTGTGGCGTGCCCTCTTACCACTGTCGTGTGGGACCCGGTGGATCGTAAAAGTCGGCTGATCTGGGAGTTTTTTTTCTTTAATCCTAAATTTGAAGATTTTTTGGTCCATGCAAATACTTTCTCTAACTCACCAAATAAGTATGGAATATATTTTTGATATAGGTGCGTGTCCGATACGTTGCGGGTGCATATTGGCATATCGGATTATTTTATTCACTTTGACCAGCGGATTCGGTCTCTGATACTTCCCGATACGTCCTAATACTTCCCGATACATCTTAGATACGCGTTGATGTGTCTCCGATACATTTTGATACGTCTCCGATATGCCCCAATACATTTTCGATACGTCCCGATACATCTTGGATACAACCTAATTAGTTTTTTTCTTTATTATATCCACTTTTAAGAAATTTGTATCGCATACTTTTTTCTTTTCGTAATCACTGACAAAGTTACAAATTCATTTCAAATTATTGAAATTTTTTTTATCATAATATAATAAATTATTTTTATATAGTATATAAAAATATATTTAATTATTATTATTATTATTATTATTATTATTATAATATAACCGCACTTTTATCATGTATTTTTTTAATTTTTCATACGATACCCGTACATGCACATGTGCAACACAGATGCAACTACTTTTTCTTTTTTTCCTATTCATTAATTAAGTATTTGATTGATTGTATAAGAAAAGAGTAAATAAATGAGTAGTATCTTTTTATCTACTTAAGTGTAGTTATGTTTGCTATTTCTTTTCATCCATTTTTGGATTTCAATTATTGTAAATTTTAAGAAATATTCAAGATTTTAAAAAATGAAAAGTTTTAACGATTTTAACAAGCTCTGGCGTTAAGTTTTTGAGAAAAAACGGATTTAACGGGTTTTCTGTGATTTAACCATTTTTTTTGAAAAAACACATTTAACGACTGAAATTCTTTTATTTCAAATCTTAATAGTTAGTGACTATAAATTTATATATATTTTTATTTTTTGAATATAAATTAATGCCCTAATAAAAATATAAAGTAAATTTATTATATAATAGTTTAGTATAATTTAAGATTTTTAACTTTTAAGTACATAATTAATATTATAATTACTTAATTTAGTTAATTATTAAGCACTAATTTTATGAGAATGAATTTCTTAATATTTTTAAATATGAATTAGTAAGTAAAAAGTGATTGATCGTTTTTTAATTTAACGACGTATAAAACCATTAAAATCGTTATCTGATCATCTCACAGTTAAGAGCTGTTAAACATTTTTTAAAAGTTTGGAAATATTACATAAATTGGTGTGAAATTATGCAAACTAATAATTTAATCTAATAATTTTGAGAATATAGATTTTCATCGAATCTCGGAGGATGTGCACGATGACTCGCCTCTGTCACTGATTATAGAAGCCATGAGAGAAAAATTCCTGAAATATTGGGATGAATTTCATCTCGTTAGAATTTTTGTCATTTGTCTTCATCCTTCATTCAAGAAGAAGTATATTATAAAATTGCTTGAACGGTATAAGAAGAATCTAAATTTACCACATATCGGGGATAAACAACATATGACATCCCCTTTGGAAAAAATGTTCAACCTATAAAACACTCAACTTCATGCAAACTAAATGAATCAACCATCTTCTTCGAATTCTCATAATATTAGGTACTAAAATCTAACATATTTACAATATTCTAACTCGTTATTGTGAGACTAATATTTTTATTTTTTGACATATGTCAGGAGCAATAGTCGGTCTGCATTATTACGAGACTTGGAGGAAGATGATGACTCACAAATGCAAACAAATATGAATGAATTAGTTAGCTATTATTTAGGAAGTATGGAACCCGACGGTATTGATATCCTCGGTTATTGGAAGAGAAATGAAACTGCATATCCAACTCTCGCCATGATGACACGTGATATATTTACCGTGCTCGTGTCAAGCGTCTCTTATGAATCCTGTTTTAGTTCAGCAAACATGATACTAACAGATAAACGTAACATATTTGGTGCAAAGACATTTGAACGACTCGTATGCTTGAAAGACTGGTTTGATGCAGAATAATGTAATCAACATGCACTCGTAGAACAATCATCCGGTGAATTTATGACAGAAGCGGATGGAGACTCAGATGGTATGTCAGAAAATGAGCTATGGTATATGAACTCGAATTTTTAGATGGTATTTTTAAACACTTATATTTTTATTTTTTTCCTATTTTTAATATTTTTCTAGCATTTACAATCCTTATTTGATTTTTTTCAATAAATTTTACTAACCAAAAAAAGTTAGAACTTCGCCTATGTATTACATAGTCGGTCCCAAGCCCGAAATAAATGAGAAGAGTAACTTTATTTATAACTCATTTATTTTAATTTTTTCTCAATTTTTTTAAAGTTATATCATTTAATTCGAATTATTTAAGATTTTATTTAAATTTTTACTTAAATTATATCATTTAAATTATTTTCGATTTTTTAGAATTTATTTGATTATTTTTGAACTTTGAAAAAAATGACAAAAAAAATAAAATATTTTCTTATATCATTTAAAATTTTATTTTAATTTATTTTAATTCATATAATTTAAGATTTTATTTAATTTTGAAATAATTATTTTTGGGTTTTTACAATTTTTTAGAATTTATTTGATTCTTTTATTTATTTTTGAATTTTGAAAAAAAATTGACAAAAAAATAAAATATTTTTTATATAATTTAAAATTTTATTTTAATTTATTTTAAGTCATATCATTTAAGATTTTATTTAATTTTTAAATAATTATTTTCGATTTTTTATAATATTTTTGATTATTTTTGAACTTCGAAAAAATGACATTTTTTTATATTATTTAAAATTTTATTTCAATTTATTTTAACTCATATCATTTAAGATTTTTTTAATTTTTAAATATTTTTTTTTTGTTTTTTAGATTTTTTTATTATTTTTGAACTTTGAAAAAAAATAAGAAAATAAAATAATTTTTTTGGTCAAGAATATAAGTATTTATATATTTTTAGTATTTTTAATAATTATGTTTGAAATTTTCAGAATTTTAGAAAAAAAATTGGACCCGCCGACCCGTCGCGACCCGCCCCATCGTTTGATCCGCCCCTTCCCGACCCACCGACCCGTCCAACCCGACAGGTCGCGACCAAAACGCTCAAAATGAACCCGTGGTAACCCGTCCCGCTGTAACCCGTTGACCTATCCCAACCCGTCCCGCTAAAACCCGCCGACCCGCCATAACCCATCCCATTACGACCCGAACCGTCTGATTTTATAACACTAGCCTCAGACAACGTACAATATCTTAATTCTTAACAAGACCAACACAAACCAAAGAAATTGTACAAACAATTTTCTTGAGAATCACACCAAAGAAAATTTTGCCACACACTAGGGTTATAAAAAAACCCGGACGGGTCAGACCCGACCCGCTAAACCCGTGGCCGCGACTCGTGACCCAACCCGTCAAACCCGTGACCCGTTAGAACCGACGGGTCTAGCACGGGCGCGGGCAAAAAAATTTCAAAAAAACCCGTGCTAGACCCGACCCGTTTTGGACCCGTCCCGACCCGACCCGACCCGCCCAACCCGTGCAAACCCGCCCCCGACCCGTCCCGGGAATCCGTGTAAACCCGGGAAAATTCAAAAAAATTCAAAAAATTCAAAAAAATATGGTAAAAATATAAATAATTATATATTTTAAATATTCTTAATAATTATTTTTGAATTTTTCGGAAATTTTGAGAATTTATTTGAATTTTATTGGGTTATTTTTGAATTTTGAAAAAAAAAACCCTTGGACCCGCCCCGCCCCGCCCCGCTGACCCGTCCGACCCGACGGGTCTAGGACGGGTCGCGGCCAAACCCCCCAAAATGAACCCGTCCTAACCCGTCCCGTGAAAACCCGTTGACCCGTCCCAACCCGTCCCGTCAAAACCCGCCGACCCGTGCAAACCCGTCCCGACCCGACCCGTTTTTAATACTCTACCACACACCCAGTAGCGTCAACATTTTCCATGCATCAAGACGTAAAGGATCTTTGCATCTTTATTTTGAAGCAGTCAAAGACTTTCAATGCTAACAGTATGACAATATCTTGAGAATCGTGTCAAAAACTTTTTGTAATGTGTAGCACGCCTCATTCTCTTTTTTTTTTCAAGTTTAATTTGTTTTCGTCTCCTCCATCTCTTCTTGTACAACGAACAACAACTGTACAACAAACAATTATTGCTCTCCATTCCACATGGCTGAAGGGACAAATATAAATTGTACACGAGCCAGTTCATTTCGTAACGAGACGAATACGAACCATTCAATTTAACTTGGCAGTATATGTAGTCACGAGCTGGCTTGTCTCGTTATTATTCCGAGATGAGTTCGAATTAATATCAGCTCATTCGTAGCTCATCTCATGAGCAGTTCTAGTCTAAACTGGCTTCCCTTCAGCTTGATATGGCTTGGAAAAGTTGTTTGCGCAAGGGTTTCGGTCCAAAATTATTGAGCCTTAGGTCTGAAATAGTGGTTTGTTAAATGTTAACAGCGCTCAAATAATTATAATTTCTTTATTCAAACTCGAGGCGATTCAAAATGCATTAAAAATTTAATGACAAACTCTATAAAATTGACACATAATCTTAGTTACTCCATATAAAATTTAAATTAAAAAAAATTCTTCTTTGTTATCAGTGCTCCGTCTTGATCCCAACTTGAGTCTTTCATTTTTTTTTGGGTTTTCTTTTTTCTGAAAAAACAACTAAAACACAATAGTATCCCGAACTTATGCAATTTTAATCTAAAATTAAATCTAAATTAATCTATTTTTTTTTGTTTTGAGACTAAACGTAATTCAAAATGTAGTGTTTTCAACTATTCATCATAAATTAATTAAGGAAATATAACAGATTTTGCAAGATCTGATAAGTAAAACTAGTATGAGTTAAGCATAATCATAATTATATTGCAGATATTCATTATTTTCTAAAATGTTCTGTTTCATATTGTAAGCATTCATTATTTTATTATTGTTTTGGAGCCAAATGAAAAATCTAAAATAAACACTTAGAAAACTCTAAAGTATTTTTTTTGTATCCCAGATATTTTAATAAAATAACTTGTTGAGTAATATAAATTAAAATTTGAAGACTATATTTTTTTAGTTAGCGTTGAGAAATTTCACATATGTTATCAGCTTTAAAAACTTTTTCAATTCTTTTGATCTTTTCCTCGCTGATGCGACCTGATAAATTTGTCACTGTTAGAGTTACAGAAGATAAAATTTTACATAGAACACTTATTAAATATAAGCTTGTCGTTAGTAGTCTATGTAAATTGTAATAGGAAACGTTCGCAGTGGTTGTTGACGTAAAGGATGGTACTTGATTCTACACTGTAATTAAATTAGCACTTCCTAAGTGTAGCACATTGGTATATAATTTTTTTGGAAAAAAAAATAGGAGATCGGCTCCGAGAGGTACACCGTGCACATGTCGCCAGTATGAGTCGCAAGGGAAGGGAAAAGCAGGGTTTGTGTTTATTCACTGCATTCTATGACATAAATTTCTCTTGTCAAAAGATTTTAGAAGTTTATTATAAATGTCGGTATTTTTTGGATTGCCGAAAAGCACACAAGAAACATAGCATACTAATACTGAGGAAAAGAATAATTAGAAAAGCAAATCTATACAAAATAATACAAGATCAATCCTGGTCTTACGTGGTTATACATATCACATGCAACTTCAGGAAAACAACCCCAAAAGAATAACTCAATCACAAACTCTCTTTCTTCACCACACGGCAAATATATTAGCAAACATTACACTAATTTTTACAAAAGATAAAACCACGCCCTAAGTTATGTTAAAAAGAATCAAATGATAGAAAAATTAAAAGAGTCATGGAGATGGTGGAACCGAATTCAACGCCGAAATCTCAGAAGCATTTTCTTTGGCAATAAAGAGACTTCTCTTAGTTGCCATCAATTTGGAAGCCCTTGGCGCATTGTTATTTACACTAGAAATTCTCTTGTTAGAATAAGTTGGAGTAAAGCTAGGAGTTCTGTTGAAACCTCTACTTGAAGGAGGTCGACTTGCGCTGGTTGGTGGCCTTGATGAAATAGGAGATGGTTGTCCCTTCATCCATTGGGATTGAACTTTTTTCCTCTCCTGGAAATAAAAGGAAAACAAACATTTGTTGGCTTAAATCAATTATGAAGAGAAAGGATTACATCTGTTTTTTTCCCTGGCACCATTTGCCATTTCACATGGCAAAACCAAATTATATTCACAACTACTTGAAGGAGGTTGACTCTTATTGTACAGTTGCATTTCTAGTTAGTGATTTACTGTATAAAAAAGCAGCTAACCTTCTGTCTGAATTTCTCATCTTCCTTCTCTTTCCTTAGCAAAGCATACTCTTCAAGCATTGCTAAAAGAGGAATCTGACGTGGTTTAACAAATCAAAACAAAAAGGAAGTTATTCAAAGAAAAATATGTTTATAATTATCTCAACAGGAGTAATATAAAATTTTAGAATTATCCAAACATCTGGTCCAAATAACAATTAGTATATTGCACAAAACTAAGTACTGTTGCGAAGCCCTGCACCTGGTATGAATACAACTCTATGACAATGGTATTCCAAAGCTTGTTTTTATTTTTCATTTATTTGTTTATTGTTTTCTTTTTTTTTATTTGGGAGAAAGGTGAGATGACGGGGGGTATACCAGGCTAACTAAAACGGTATTGGTTTTAGGTACTATTGAGTTTTGACTGGTATCAAGCAATTAGGTTGGTTTTTGTCCCCTTAGGCTGTGCTCCTGAGTTTTACGGGAAAGGAAAGTGAGGGGATGGTAGAGGAAGGAGGAAAAAATGGGAGGTTAACAATTTGACCCTCAAGTTTAGAGGTGAATGGACTGAAACAAACTCAATAGAAAAAGTTTCCCCATTAACTTCCTCTTACCCATCTTAACCTTGTACAGTAAACTCTGGAGCAAGGTAAACTTATTATTTTCTCCCCTTTTTCTTCCCCTCCCCTTCTGTCACCTTCTAAAAAACTTAGGAGCACAGTGTTAGTCGTAACTGACTAAGCATAGTCCATAGAGGAAATTTTATGTTTTCTGACCTCATCATAATAGAAGGTTTTTTTCCTTTCTTCCTCCCACCTCCTAGTCTTTGCCACCAGCATTTCAACCAAACCTGAATTATCATTTTATTATTAAACCCCTTTTTATCTTTTCATCCTAATAAAATATTGCAAAATTACCTGGAATCTTATTGACCATTATACGAGCACGCTCTGCTCGTCTTAAATTCTTGTGAGCTCCCCTGCTTACTGAATATCTCTTCTCATCCTGCATTTATTTCACATATTTATTTGAGGCACCTTGATGTTAAAGTTATCATGTTATGTAGAACACTTCATAACAATTTTCTGCATATTAAATATCAACTGCGGTACCAATATCCTTGTAAAATAAAATTTCTGTATATAATGGAGAACTCTCTGGGATGACATTCACAACCCAGACCTGCCAGGCCAGCATCATTGACCCCAAACACTTGTCTTACTGGATTGGTTTCAAGCCAGTAATCTTCTAAATATAAATGATAGAGTTGCCCGGACCAGTCTCAAATCAGATAAGACCTACTTGAATCAATATGTATATAGCTTAGTTGATGTGCACAAATACCATGCTATATTCCTCGAGCCAGCGCTCCTCGTCAGATGATGAAATCCACTTCTCAACTTTGTCCATTATTTCCTTCCGGCTAACAGCCTCCTCTTGGACCCTTGAAATGTATTCCTCCATTATTTTTAGTAGCTCTTCATGCTCCATTTTCCCTTCAATTAATTTCAATTCAATTCAAGCTACTTTACACAAATGAAAGATTAAGAAAGAGGGGGGGGGGGGGGATAATAGAAAATCAATTTCAGGAGAAGTGAAAAAGGTAGTGTTGCTTAATTGAAGATCAATTGAGACAAAAATTGTGATGGAATTTCACTATTTGGAACTACTGACCCAAAAAATCATGCATGGAAAATAAAACTTTTTTTGGGTGATGTGGTGTGCACCTGTGTGCAACAAGTTTCTGAAACTACCGGTACATGCAACTCACTACACTTAGGGCTACAAATGAGTCGAATTCGAGCGAGCTGGGCTTGACTCAAGCTCGGCTCATGAAAATTGGAGTTGAGTTCGTGAAACGCTTCGAGCTGAAAAATCTAGCTCAAGCTCGACTCGAAACTATTCAAGCTAGCTCACAAGCCAATGCATGTACGTTGACTCGATTTGACATTTATAGTTATAATATCTACAAAGATGGTACATGAGTTAATATAAAATTGATATATCAACAAATTATATTTTCAATTACATCTTTGCTACACTAATTTGAACGGATGAACCAACAAAAAAACTATTGAATCAGATATATGAGTCAAGTTATGAATGAGTAATGAGAAGTCGTTAAACCACTGAGATGGTGAGATGGTGAGATGATGAGAGATAATGAGAGATGAATTATCGGATTATGTTTTAGCAAGAAAAAAAATATAAACTATTATTATTCGAGCTGAGTTGAGCCACAAGCAGAGCCAATCCCAACTCAAACTCAGTTTATTTAACTATCGAGCTAGATTAGCTCGAGCTCGAACCCGAGCCAAGCCCGAGCTGAGCCATGAGCCCGAGTTTTTATGTAGCCCTAAATACACATAGTTGAACATAGTTTGCCACATGTGATCAGAAAAAAAATTATGAATTCTTTTGAACTAGTCATGTCTGAGCATTGTTTTTTGTATTAAAGAAGGCCAAAATCTCAAAAAACTGAACCCTTTCTATATAATTAATACTTTCTTTATTATGCTAGCAGCTCCGTCGTCTGGTGACATACAATAAAAGATACTACTTAAAAAAATTGCATATATAAGCTAACCTGATACTATAAGTGTCATGATATTATCCATATCAGATCGAGAGGGCAATTCCATGTGTGATTTTTTGCATATGTCCTCCACCTCTATTCTTTTTGCCCAGAACAGCTCCTTCATTTTCGACGATTTTAGTTGGTCTAGTCTCATTACTTCAGCTTCAACCTATTCATTGTTTTCACTTTTCAGCATGTAAATAGTTCTGACGAAACAAATTTTAATCAGATAATCTGTGGGAATGGGTTTCATTTGCATAAAGATATTTTTATTATTATTTTATTTATTTATTTTCTTTTTCTTCCATCATATTCATTATTATCACTGATATTTGAGATCTTTGATCTTATGTTTTTCGATTGGGTTTCATTTCTAGCTTACCCCAATTTATTTGGGATTAAAGGTTTTGTTGTTGTTGTTGTATAATCTGTGGGAATGGATCAATAATGTAGGTATAACATTTTTGGTGGCCTTCAATAATCACAACAGTTTGGATGTTAGCAACACCAACATAACAACTTATCTACATCACTTTTGTGTGTGGCAAATTGGCAATAGTAATCCTGTCCTTTTTTCCTTACCTGTTCAAGTTTGTCAATTGCCAGGATTCCAGGACTTGAAACCAAAAATGAAGAATTTGAACCAGCAAAAAGCTTAACATGTGCAAATGGCTGCCTTTCTTCAAACTTTGTGTCCAAAATGCCCCAAAGGCTTGTCAGTGCTTTCTCTAGGCCTTGAATCTGAAACTTTGTATAATCTATATTACTAATCAGTTGAAACTTAATACATGTTTCTGGGGTGTTTCAATAAATTTTCCAATTATGCTTGATCAATATAATGTTAGTGCAAGGAATGATGTTAAACACTAAAAATTCAAGTAATCACAACCCTTTGTACCCAAGTTTGGTCCAAGGAAAAGGAACAAACAAATAAATTGGCAATATCATTAAAAAAATTTAAATAAAAAATAACTTGGCAATATATAAATAAACAACAAAAATGACATATGTGCAAATTTCAGTGTGCAAAAAGAATACAATATCCTATTGAGGAGTGATAATTGCACCTCTTATCCGTACACCTTATTTGTACCCAATGTGAGATATAAACATTTTTTTTGAAGTGGTAGGTGAATTGCCTACCATAAATTTATATTAATAAAAACTAAGAAGAGATTACATAGTTTACAGAGTTCAGAAAATTAGATCACATTGTGGGTTTTGTACCCAATACACCCAAATAGCTTAGTTCTAGGAGGCAACTAGACCATGATCTAACTATTTGTCGATTGTATTGCCTAACTAGGTACTATATGTCCGGATCTAGATGTCGATATTGTCTTGAATGAGTTGTTGAACCTTGAAGTTTGAGTTGTGCTCCTGTCTAAAGATACGTGCGTTCCTTTCTTTCCAAATTTCCCACATGATCGATGTCCAAGCTCTCTATTTGTTGGACCTCCATGCCTCTTCATAGCCTTGAATGAAGTTGCCGTCGTGACGTGTGGCTCCCCCGATCCGACGTGAAATTATAGCCGCAGTGAAGCGGCAGGTTTGGAATAGGTGCAGCCTAGTCTCTGCCGAGCCGTTGTTGTAGAGAACACAGTGCTGAGTCGATGACCATCCCTTGGTTTGTAGGTTTTCCGCCGTGTTGAGCTTGTCCTGTAGTAAGAGCCATAGGAAAATTTTAATTTTGTTGGGGATCCCAATTTTCCATATCCTCGCTAGATGGTTTTGTTCAATCCCTGGATTGTTGTAGATCTTGTACATCGATCGCGTTGTGAACGTTTCTCCCCAGCGCCACGAGATGGTTCCTTCTTCTTGGTTGAATTGTACTGATGCTTGGTAGTATGGCAACAGCGTTGTTAGGTCTTTTAAGAAGTAGGAGAGGTGATCGTCATTTCCTTCGTTTATCTCCCCTATGGATAGATGCAGCGAACGTAACGTGAGCGTCCATAAGCATGTCTCATCTGTCTCAGCTAGCCATATCCATTTAACCAGCAACGTTTTATTTTACAGGCCTAAATCCATTATTCCGAGGCCCCCATGTGTTTTTGGTAGTGTTAGTTTCGGCCATGCCACCAAGCAATCACCCTCTGAGTATGTGTTTTCGTTTCCTTTCCAGATGAAACGCCTGGTTATTCTGTTGATTCTATTAATGACCCATTTGGGAAGGAGGAATGTCTGCATGTAGTGTAAGGGAATCGCGTTAAGGACTGAGTTGGCCAGGACAGTGCGGCCCGCTCGTGTTAGGTATTTCCCCCCGAACCCTTCAAATCTATTCTGAACGTTGTTTATCAATGGTAGGTATGCTGATTTTGGTGGTTTTTTCAACGTTAATGGGAGTCCCAAGTACTGAATCGGCGTTGACAATTGGCCACACCTGATTAGGGAGGCTAGGGTTGGTGTGAGGTGTTGTGGGATAGCGACTGGCAAGAAGCCGCTCTTGTTTAAGTTAATCTGGAGTCCCGAGGCCCGAGCAAATGAGTCCCAAGTAGCCATTATCACTTTGATATTTGTGGCATGGGCCGGCATGATTATGGCCGTGTCATCAGCAAACTGGAAGAGTGTTGTTCTGGCCATCGGTAGGTTGATTAGGTCATCATTGAGGTTTTGGATCATCGCTTGTAGGGGGTCGACGGCTAGTATAAAGAGCAGAGGGGATAATGGGTCGCCTTGTCGTAATCCTTTCCTATGATAGAATGATTTTCCTTTGAGGCCGTTGATTTTTAGGTAGGAGGTTGATGAGATTAGCAAACTTCGTATCCATACGATCCAAAGCGGCGGGAATCCCCTAACCCGAAGAGTCTCTATCAAAAAGTCCCAGGAGATTGAGTCGAACACTTTTTGAAAGTCAATCTT
>CAXKVV010001845.1:0-18898 GCA_964058805.1 Schoenoplectus triqueter
AAACCCTCAGGCGACTAAATGCCCACCGGACCATCACAATTAAAGGTGAAATTGGAAGGGTCCGAAAACAACTTAAATGACTATTAGGACATATCAGTTTGGTATTTTAACTGAAACCATTAACAAGTGTTTGAAGAAGAAAAAACACTAAAGTTTGGTATTTTAACTCTCCGATATAAACAACAATAAAAAAATAACTTAAATGACTATTAGGTGTATCAGCCTACAAGGCCATCTAATATTTTTTTAAAAAGAAAAGCGTCCCAAAAGGAGAGTTATGACTATTAGGAGAGTTATGATTTTATTGTAGGCTGATACATCTAATATTACTTTTTGAAAGCAGAGTTAAGACATACAAAATGGGACCGCATTATACGAATTGTATACACAGTCATAACAGGAACAAAAACACAACAAACAGGCTATAAGTTTTAGCCAACAAAATCAATCCAAACTATAAAACAAATATGTCAACAATTAATCTAGTAAATCTTCATCATTGTTGGGATCAAAGGGTCTGCTCTCTGCTAGAGAAAGCAGATCCATCACGTTGACCCGACATAGCACCCAGCCTAGGCGGGGTTGAAACTCGAGTAGCAACACCTATAGCCCTGCTAGTACTAGTAGGAATAGGAAATACCACCCCTATCCAGTAAGAGAGTAGAGAAAATATAGAGTAATATAAAGGCCATCTAATATCACAGCTATTGACTAGCCGAAAATGTTAAATCAATTAGAAACAACAAAACATGCTAATCAAAGAAAAGCAGCTAAAAAAATAACATCATACATTCGTCAGAACACAAAACATACTAATGAAAGAAGCCAAATAATCATCAGTACTCAAAAGCTAAGGTGTTACCGCATCCATACATTTGATTAGGAGTTCTTATAATATCATCTTTCTCTAACATTGTGACCTCCTTGAAAATTATTTCCTTGACCTGCAAAAAAAAGCCGCTCTACTCTTTTGGGTAATATGAGAATAAATTTAAATAGTTAAGAAAATTACGAGCTGTACATCAGAATATTGTTAAAGAAATAATTTTTATTCCTAAAGATCTAATGTTAAAAGGAAAGAATTGTTGAAAAATGATATTATTCCTTTCTAACCATAATATTCAAAGAACTACATTTCTTATTTGATTCAAATCTAATTTAAGTCAATATCAAATAACCTGCAATCTAATATATTTTAATCTAAATTTTAACAAAGTTAATATATAAATTGATCTTATTCGATCTGACCTAATTTATAAAAAGAAAATTAAACTAATTCAATTCATCCAAATTCAAATCTGACTCATCCGATTGTCACCTCATGATATAGCCTTACTGGTGTTTTCAATTAGAAAGATCCAAGACCATCTCTTTCCTCTCTCTTAACTTTTCCTCCCATGCTTCCTCCGCTCTGATCTCTCTTCTCTTGACAGTTGCCTCACCTCTGCCCGTGACACATGTGGTCTGCAAAAAAAATTTCGGTAAATAAAAAAAAGGAAAATGGTAAGAACACCCCACTTTTGTGCGTCAATAGCCTGGATTGAGTTTTAAACTCGTTTTTAGTTTTTTTTATGTTTGTTTGTATTAAAAAATAGTAGAAATTTGGGACTAAATTTAAAACTCAATCCCAGATAATTTATTTATATATTACCATACACCCAACAACTTTCTCCTTCATCTTCCTCCAGTAATTTCTTTAAAAACGTCATTATTTTTTTTATAAATCGTATTCACCACTCTCTTCTCATCAATATTGTAAGTTTTTTTTTTCTTTTTGGACCATTAATTCACAACTCTCTTCTCATCAATATTATAAGTTTTTTTTCTTTTTGGACTATTAATTTTTGATGTAAATATAAAATACACTAATAGTAGGGTTTATCGTTCATATTGTAGAGACAATAATGTTGCTGATCAATGTGTATCACGGAGGTCAAATCCTGAATACTTCAACCGGCATGAGTTACGATATTCGTGCTATGTGCATATTTTCTGCCGATGAGACAATCAGTATTCATGATTTGAAGAGGCATATTCATGTTGGTTTGAAACTGCTTCCTAGCCATTTCAACATCAATATTAGTGCACGGATCAACACTGCCCCATCAGGTTTAGATCATTTTTTATAGTTTATTTGGGTTATTTCTGAAGAAATTTTGGAATGATTAAAATAACAGTTTCATACTAAATACTCGGGAATAAAATACAGAAGCTAGTAGTTGAATATAAACCAATATCTAATTTTGATCACTATGATCCAACTAGTATTCCTGGAAGTAGTAACCCAGTCCTGGCTAAGAAAAGAACTCACTCCCGAGCTCGCGAGCAACCACCATCGATGTTTGATTTTTATCGGGTCGGTATGTTGGTAAACTATTTATGGCATGTGCATATGATGTGGAGCAACAACTACTACCACTTACATTTATTGTTGTAGCGGGCGAGAAAAGTGTAGCAAACTGGGGTTGGTTCATGAAGTGGTTGCATAAAGAGGTTATCAGTTCCGATAAAATTATCATTATCTTAGATCAACATCTGGGTATAATAGTAGTATTTGAGAGATCAGATTTTGGATGGTAGGAATCAACAAGCAAGACTGTTCACCGTTATTGTACTCAATACATTGCACAAAATTTGTATAAAAATTGTCATATGAAAATAGTAAAGACTATTTTCAAACAAGCTGCAAGATATAAGAAGTCATGAAGGTGCGAAAAATATCTAAAAAAAATTAATAATATTAGATCGACATCCCATAAGTACATAAGAAAAGCATGAATCTTTCAAAAAATCTTGCAACAGAATAAGTGTCCAACAGAAAGACATGAAATAACAAAAATCGTAATAACCAAATCGCTACAGATGTGCCAACAAAAGAAGTGTCAACCGAGGAATTTCATTATGAGAAGTTAAACCCAGATCAAGCGGCTGCATTGTATCAAGAAAGATGGGCACAACATCTAGACGGAGGTCTCAATCGGGGGGAGGGGGATAATGACAAGCAACAATTCAGAATCACTGAACGTGTTCAAGATCGCCACACAACTTTCGGTATGTGCTATCGTCGAGAAATGTGGCATAAGTGTGTTGAGTGGTTTTATAAGCGTCGAGAAATTACAGCAGCTTGAGAAGCTGAAGGTCTGGTGTTCTCCTAAAATGTCACGGAACTGATAAAACAATATAGTGATAAGGGGAGAACTTATGACGTCATACTATTAGATTATAGTATAAACAACTATGATGTTTATAACAGAAATGGACTTATTGAAACGGTAATATTCTATACTTCTACAATTTTTATTTAACTTCAAAATTTAAGTAATAATTTTTAATTTTTATTTTAAATAATATGAACAAATGAATGAAATGAAATATGAGGTTGAATTAGTTATGCTAAAATTGATAATTGTTGGTGTCAGAAATCACAATTGACTGGCATTCCATGCGATCACTTGCTTGTCGTTTGTTCATTCAGAATGTTGTATTACACTCAGTACGTTAGTTCATATTATAGCATTCAGGTACTATATTAACACATAGTCTGGTAATTGATGTAGTTATGATAATAAATGAGATTGGCGAATGTATAACAGTCTAATCATCAGGCCAGATCTAATAAAAATCAATAAAAGAAGGAGAAAGAAGATACACATTCCAATGGTTATGAATGAAATGGACGGTCATATCAACAGACTACCAACTCGAGGCCGTGCTCGTTCAAGCAGAATATGATTTAGATAAGAAGATGTCATGTTTATGTTTTTAATTATTATAATTATCAGAATAATTTAATTTTAATTATTATTGTAATATTACAATTTGTTTGACATTATTTTAGAACAATGTACTATTGTGTTTATATTTCACATTATAAAACATGTTTTTAATTGTTGTAATATTTTAGAATAATCTATTGTCGTGTTTCATTTTTAATAACATATAAACGTAAAAAAAATTTAGGACTGAGTTTAAAATTAGATTAAGATATCTAAAATTAAATTTCAAACTCGTCCAGATTATTGATGCACAAAAATGAGGTGTTCTTACTATTTTCATTTTTTTTTATTTACCAAAAATAATAATCTGTGTGGTCGGTCTTTGAAAATCGATCGCGTCGTGCACAATCCTCCGGCAAAACCATTTTTGTTCTTTCCCCTTCCTTTTCTTTTCTTCTCTATTTAGTTCTTTCTTTTTCACTTAGGCGATGGTGGGAAGAGAGATAGAGAGGAGGAAGGCTGTGAGCTCGTGACCTAGCCGTCACAGATGGTGAGAGCGGCGGCTTTGCGTGGCGTGCGCAACATAGCGAGTGAGGGTGTGAGGAGTGAGGACCAAGTATTGAGGTCAGAGTGACAAATGGTAGGGTGATTCTAGAAAAGCGAGGCAGAGTGGAGTCGCGCTGATATCAAAGAGGACACTGAGTCGTCCTACAGTACTGCAAATTCATTTGTTGATTGGTTTTTATTTTGGATTTCTTTCACGGATGGAGTAGGAGGGTATGTTGGCTCATGGTGGCTTCATAGATTTAGCAGCGATTTTTTTAATTAATTATGACAATAATTATATTTTTAATAATAAAAATAATTAGATTAAAATATGAACGAAAATGCATCATTGAAGGTGTCTTTTAATTTTTTTTACTTTTGAGTTATTAAAAAAAAATACATCCGCGTTAGTGGAATTAACGCATTCTTCCACTGGTCGATGTGATTTTGTTTAAGTTGGATGTAAAAGCTAATGAAAGACATTATTTTTATAGGTGTTTTTGTTCAAACATGATAGACTGACGCAAAAGCGACGCTGACTGCGATATACTGTCATTCGTATTTTTAAAATTGTTGTACTAAGTATAAATTCCCCCTTTCCTTAGAACCCTCAAAATTGTTCCTCCACAGTTTGTACAATCACCTTTCTGGTTCTTATAGATTTTCATATTTGTTAAATACATAACTTGTCTTTATTTATGGTAAATTATTCCATTTTATTTACAAAATTCATTTCTTTAGTTTGATCTGTTTGTTAAATCACTTCCTTCAGAGAAAAAGACTTGCAATATTTGACAAAATATTGTCTGCATGTCATGATGTCAGGAGTTGCATTCGAGAGATTGATTATTAATGCTAATTTGGTGTCGTTAATAGGTCAGGTTTCATGTTACATGTGTTAAAAATCTGTATTTTAAGATTCAAACTAACTCATTTTGTTTATAAACATCAGTGCCTTCAGTGGTTTGATATATTCTAAATTTCTAATAAATCAAGGGCCTTGTTGTCATATTTTGGTCCGACAGGATATTTTTAGATCTATTGCAATAATATTCTGGTCCTTAAATCTTCTTCACTCTATAATATCATTTTGGTTACAATTTTACCATAGCAATCTGTAATCCTATTGTTATTTGCAGTTTGCATTTATGTTTAACTGAGGGTCTTGCATGATGTTTACATTTGACAGGGACCTACGTTCACATTTTGAGGAAAAGTTTGAGGGGATAAAGTGCTGAACAAAGCAGCAGAATTGGATTCTATAGTTACTGAGTTCATATCCTCTGCAGGGGGGTAGGTACTGCATTTTGTGAAGTGGGCACAAATAATACATAAACACTGTAATGGGTAGCATCGAGATTTGCACGAGATAGCTTTTTAGGGGGTGGATTTTGCCCAAGACAGGTGTGGTACTACACTGGATGCAAACTCCATAGGCAGGGGCGGATTCACAGTTCCCCAGGGGGGCCGCTGCCCCCCTGGATTTTGAAAAACAGTGCTTTTCGGCAATATTTTCGGTAGTTTGTCCCCCCTGGAAATTTTTTTGGCCCTCTCTGGATTGTCTGATTAATTTTATTGAGAAAAAAATATTTAATATCATATATAATGAAATAATTATGCAAAGATATCAAAATATAAAATTTTATAGATGAAAATTTTCTTTATCAACTTCATTATCTATTAATTTGAGCTTTATTTTATTGTTATTTTTAATATATAAAATGTTATTATTCTAATAAATTTTTTATTAGGTAAGAATATATATTAAATTATTATTATTTTATTTAGTACCCGATTAGTTAATGGATTTAAACCCGATAAGTTATTACAATCCGATATTTGTCCCTCCTGACTAAAATCCTGCGTCCGTCCATGTCCATAGGTACTGATATCTCTTCCCCTAAGAATAAGATGCAATCAACACTATGCATACACCTCCAAGCCTTCACCCATTGATTGACCTACATGAAGAAATGATATCACCTTTTCTGAGACTCTGTATGGAGTAGAGCAACATATGCTTCTAATTCAAGTTGGAGAACACACACCTGATGTTTTTTTAATTATTATTTTTTTTTATAAAACTTCTCTAGCAAATTGATTCCTGTGGTAGTTGCAGGGGGGAGTAAAGACTAGGAAACAATAACAAGCTGAAAAACAAGGGAGATACTTGCAGTTGATCAAATAGTAACAAAAACAGTTAGAAAAACTTTGATGAGATAGTGCAGATGCATGAATGAATAGGGTTTTCTTTCGGTGCAGTAGACGACAAAAAAAATTACTCGGGAGGCAGTGAAGAAGCAATGGAAAAATGTTACATTTTGTCTTGAATATGAGGTTTAATGGTATCAAGGGTCTTGATTGGGACCGCTGGGTTTATTTTATTATTTCTTGTTTTCTATTAAATTCTTTGTATGATTTCAAAAGTTTATGTAAACATCATTGGGTTTATTTTCATCTTTTCTATTAAATTCTGTGTATGATTTCAATTAAAGTTTATTTATGTAAACATCATCAAATTCATAAATTGCAAATACATATTTGAAGTATGCATTCTGAATATGTCAAAATTATAGTAAAGTTTTATAGGTAAAATTAAAAATCATTGTGTGACGATCTAGTTGGATCCAAAAATTAAAATGAATTGAATCTATTTGTTGCTTGATAATCTTCTCGATCTTACCAGGAAATTTCCGGTTCCACCCTGGATATTGAGTTATCCATTCAATTAATGATTCAAACTTTGCCTTTTGGATTTTAGATGTTATATTCTCATATGTACATTCATTAGTAATTTTGTATTAATTTTATTTCAATAGAACTTAAAGTAGTTGGCTTTAGATGTTATATTCTCGTATGTATATTAGACATACTTGTCAAATATTTCTCTTGTAATAAGTTGGCTCTCAATTCTTTTAGGTTTCGTTGGGCAAATAAAAGAATAACTTTGGAAGAATAGTAATTTTGGAAGTGTGATAGAATATTATATTTTTTGAAGAGTGATATTCGTGACTATTCGGAAGAGCGAAAATATCGTTTGGCAGTTGTTAATTAGAATAGTTAAAATATAGATAATTATGATACTAACAATGATGAAGATGATAATAATAATAAATAATAATAATATTCATAGTTGTAAATATAATAATATAATAGAAATATAAACATAATCATAATATAATAATATAATAATAATAAATGGAGTAATGCTATGGTGCTTCGCGAAGCAAAAAATCTTTTGTGCTTCGCGTTCATATCTCAAATTTAAAAGTTCAAACGGCCGATCCAAACCGTTGAACATCATCTTCATATTGAAATATCCCTGGAGATCAAATTTTATATTTTTTTGATTTTTTTTGATATTTTTTAGATGGGTACAAAGTTTGTTAATCTAAAGATTTCTGCACCATCCAAAACAAGCGACTTTGTACCCATCTAAAAAATATCAAAAAAATCCAAAAAAATATAAAATTTGATCTCCAAGAATATTTCAATATGAAGATGATGCTCAACGGTTTGGATCGGCCGTTTGAACTTTTAAATTCGAGATACGGACGCGAAGCACAAAATATTTTTTGCTTCGCGAAGCACCATAGCATTACTCATAATAAATGATAATTATAATCATAATTATAATAATATAATAATAATAAATAATCATAATTCTAATAATATAATCATAATATAATAATACAATACAACATAAACAAATAATAATAAAATACTAATCATAATCATGATAATAATAATTATAATCGTAATCATAATAATATAATAAAAAATTATAATTATAATTATAATCATAATATAGTAATAAAAATAATAAATAATTGTAATCATAACTATAAACATAATAATATAATATAATATAATATAATATAATATAATATAATATAATAATAAGTGATAATAATCATAGTCATAATCATAATAATAATATAATAATATAACCATAATCATAATATAATCATAATAAAATTTAATGATAATGATAATAATATAATAATATTTATAATAATAACATAATAATATAATATTAAATGAAATTTATTATAATATAATAATAAATAATAATAAAATTAATCATATAATAATAATACTAACAATGATGTTAATATAATAATAATAATAATCATCATCATAATATTAATATAATAATAAATTATAATCAAAATAATGAATCATAATATAATAATATAATATAACATAATCAAATAATAATCGTTATTCTTATGAGAGCTAATTCGGTGTTCCACCTATAAGTTGGTATACCGGATTAGCACTCTTCCGCACTAAGTAGAAGAGTGCGGAAGAGTGCCAAATTAATTTTGGACTAAGTAGAAGAGTGCAAAAGAGTGCTAATCCGGTATACTAAGTTATAAGTGGTATACCAGATTAGCTCTCATCGGAATAGCAATTATTGTTTGATTATATTATATTATATTATTATATTATGATTATGATTTTGTTTTATTATTATTATATTATTATTATAATGTTTTATCATTGAATTATGATTATGATGATTATTATTATATTATCATTACTATTAGTATTATTATATTATTATAATGATGATTATTATTATATATTATAATCACTGTTAGTATTATTATATTATTCTTATTTTATTATTATTATATCATGTTATGATTATGTTTATATTGTTATAATTATGATTATTTAGTATTATTATATTATTATATTTTAATTTTGATTATATTATTATTATATTATGATGATAATGACTATGATGATTATTATTATTATTATTATTATTATTATTATTATTATGATTATTATTATTTTATTATGTTATATTATATTATTATAATATGATTATAGTTATAATTATGTTATTATTATTTTATTATGATTTTGATTATGATTATGTGATTATATGATTATATTATTATATTATTATGATTACAACTATAATTATTATTATCATGTTTATGATTATGATTATTGTTTGATTATGTTATATTATATTATTATATTATGATTATATTACGATTATATTATTAAAATTAAAATTATTTATATTATTATTATATTACTATATTATGATTATGTTTATATTTTTTTTATATTACTATGATTACAACTATGAATATTATTAATTATTATGATTATGATTATTTTATTATTATTATTATTATTATATTATTATTAGTATTATTATTATAATATTATTTTTATTATCATCATCATTATTAGTATCATAATTATTCATATTTTAACTATTATGATTAACAACTGCTCAACGATATTTTCGCTCTTCTGAATAATAAAAAATATCACTCTTCTACCACTCTTCCAAAAATATACTATTCTATCACTATTCTAAAATTTCCACTATTCCAAAATGATATTCCTTGATTTTCTAAACGACCCTTAATTTGTACAAACGCATCTCTTAACTATGCATTTTTGATATAACCCCAAACTACTAAGTTGATACATAATTTTTTTAAAGTATGAAGTTACCAAAATACCCTTATATTCTATAGTATAATATTTAAATATTTATGTTTTATAAATTTTTAAATTTGTAAAGGTTAGTAACTATTTATAAAAATATACATATTTAATTAAATATTGATAATTACATAAATAATAAAATATATAAATGATCGTTTATTTAAGTTTGAACGATAACGCATGCTATGAAGTAGGAAAGAAATTAGTAATTTTAAAATTGATGATAGAAATTAATAATAATAATAATAATAATAATAATAATAATAATAATAATAATAATAATAATAATAATAATAATAATAATAATAATAATAATAATAATAATAATAATAATAATAATAATAATAATAATAATAATAATAATAATAATAATAATAATAATAATAATAATAATAATAATAATAATAATAATAATAATAATAATAATAATAATAATAATAATAATAATAATAATAATAATAATAATAATAATAATAATAATAATAATAATAATAATAATAATAATAATAATAATAATAATAATAATAATAATAATAATAATAATAATAATAATAATAATAATAATAATAATAATAATAATAATAATAATAATAATAATAATAATAATAATAATAATAATAATAATAATAATAATAATAATAATAATAATAATAATAATAATAATAATAATAATAATAATAATAATAATAATAATAATAATAATAATAATAATAATAATAATAATAATAATAATAATAATAATAATAATAATAATAATAATAATAATAATAATAATAATAATAATAATAATAATAATAATAATAATAATAATAATAATAATAATAATAATAATAATAATAATAATAATAATAATAATAATAATAATAATAATAATAATAATAATAATAATAATAATAATAATAATAATAATAATAATAATAATAATAATAATAATAATAATAATAATAATAATAATAATAATAATAATAATAATAATAATAATAATAATAATAATAATAATAATAATAATAATAATAATAATAATAATAATAATAATAATAATAATAATAATAATAATAATAATAATAATAATAATAATAATAATAATAATAATAATAATAATAATAATAATAATAATAATAATAAAAATAATAAAAATAAAAATAAAAATAAAAATAAAAATAAAAATAAAAATAAAAATAAAAATAAAAATAAAAATAAAAATAATAAAAATAAAAATAAAAATAAAAATAAAAATAAAAATAAAAATAAAAATAAAAATAAAAATAAAAATAAAAATAAAAATAAAAATAAAAATAAAAATAAATGAGTTGACACATATTGTTTCTATCTCAATTTATAAGACCCAATGGATGGCCTATAAAGAGTCCTCTTGGGCCTCTACCAATTGTGCCCGGCCTGTTCTTGACCTTAATTTAAGAGCATAACCCATTCATTTATTTAGGTTCTTAGGCATGAAATTTTTAAGCCGGATCGGAGTCCAATTGTGGAAGACCTACAAATGCTATAGCGCCAAATGGGTCGGGTACATATACTAGGCTTGCATCAAAATAAAACCATTTCATTTTGATTTATTATTCAAATATACTTGAAAAGCATGAAGCTGTCGACTAAACTATGTCGATTTTATCTAGATTATTATCATGTGATGTTATCAGGCCGAAGGTTCTTCACTTATGATCCTATATAATTCTATTAACTTGTGACATGATTATTGATTAGACACAAGCCAAAACAAAACGCTTTTTAACTCTGCCCGTTAACCCGTTAAAAATCAGATCTTCAAATCCTGTTCATCTCAGTAATATGAGGATTGAGGAACCATGAAACAAAGGCATCACACATCAGTATGGTGGATTTCAAATAGACCCGATCCATTACCAATTTACCATCCCTAGAAAACAAACAGTTGTAAAACGAGGGGCAAGAAAAAGAGAGGAAACTAGCATTCGGAATTATTCCTGGGTTATTATTCAAAATTTTTAAATGCTCCTTTTCTCGGAAAGGGATCATTGGAGGATAATAAAGGCCATCTCACCTTTATTCAAATATTCTCCCAGAGAAGGACGTTGCACTTATCTCCACTTCAGACTTTGTAACTACATCAGAATATAATCGAAATATGGATTGGATCCAAAAATTAAAATATATTGAATGGATTTGTTGCTTCACCTTATCATCTTCCCGATCTTACCTGGCAATTTCCGGTTCCTAGCTACTTGTTCAATGCATTTCTTTTTTTTTTCCATTTAGATTTTCTATTCAGATGCGACTTGATAACTTCTAGTTGCTGGTAGTTGTTACAGGAATCTGGTATCCCATCTTTAAATCTCATCCTAGTTGTTTTCAATCATATTTTTTGATATATTTATACTCGATTGGCCAAATCCGAGTGTATATAATTCTATTAAATTGTGAAATATATAATTAGACACAAGTGCTAAATACTTTGCTTTACAAAAACCAAAGTAGCCCTTTCATGCATCGACAATTTACAACTGACTATTTTTATGTTCATAATGCAAAGAATGATGGTTAATTACATAAGAGTTTATTCCATTTATTATGTACCTTTTTACGAGTAAGAATCGTACTATATGATAAACTAAAAATATATCACCATCACATATATTAATAATACGCAAGTAGAGGTGCCTCTAATAGATGTGAAAAGAATTAATATAATTATCATTATCTCACTGTGTTAATAGAAAAAATAACTAGTGGAATTCGGCATGTGATAATTAAACGCACTGCTTAGCATAGCGTGTCATTAACTAAAGGGATCAATGATTGAAGAATATGCTAAAGCCTAATTAATCCCTAATTATAGCAAATTAATTAATGACGGATATTAGAACCCGTTAAACATATACCAAATTTGTAAATTATAAACGGTGGAACAAGAGGTGACCTTTCAATTAAGGACAGCTCTTTTTCCAGTCTCCATAACAGATGTCATCTAGATTTTCTGTGGCAAAACGTTGTTTGTGATGGTATCACAGTCCACTTATATCATGAGCCCTTGCAAACTTTTCCTTGAGTAGATACATTTGATTAACTTTTTTCTTTTTCTCTTTACAGTTTCAGTATGACTAATAGCTAATAAGCCAAATCGTGCCTCTGTAATTAATGTGTGTGCTATATTATACATTACGGTTATGAAAGAAAAAGACTAATTCGCCACCATTCCACAAACATCAATTAATTGGCAATTTTTTTATTAATGAGGCTGCAAATCATAAAATTTATTGAAATTATGAGCAATGAAGCTACACTTGGATGCTAAATTGGTTATCGTCAGAAAAAAATACAAAACTATTTTAAATGTTGCGATTTTTTATGTTTTAAAGAAATAGGAATTCAATATATTTTTAAATAAATTATTTTGGGGACTCTTCAAAAGAGTTAAGGTTGCCTCCCCCAAAAAAACCAAAATATGTACTAAACAATTAATTCAGTTTTAAATAAAAAAATAATTAATTCAGTTTTAAATAATTTAGGAGCCTAGGGTGATATTTAACAAAAACCAAAATATGTACTAAATAATTTATTCAGTTTTAAATAAAAAATACTGACAATGATTTCATACTAACAATTATTAATTATCAAGTAAATCATATGACTATTTATTTTTCCAAATTGTTCACATTTAAAAATAAATATAAAATATATTATTTTTCACAAAATATTTTCTAACATTTTTCACTTTACTATAAATTATATATATATTTTCCATAAATTCAAATATTTGTTAAATAGAAATATAACTAAATATAATAACATATAATGTGCCATATATATATATATATATATATATATATATATAGAGAGAGAGAGAGAGAGAGAGAGAGAGAGAGAGAGGAGATACCGTGAGCTTAAGCTCACGGAGGCCTTCCGTGATCTTAACTCAAAAAACATATCAAATCATCTCGAAATTTTAATTTATCATTCTCATTAAATTCTTTATATGAAAATCTCATGGGATGCAAAAATTTGGAGCGTTTTGAGTTTTTTAAGTCATCGTTTTTAATTTTTTAAAATGATGTTCAAGTATTGAATATATTATTATTATTTTTAGAGCTGATTTTCAAAAATTAAAAATGGTGGCTTAAAAAGCTTAAAACGCTCCAAATTTTTGCATCCCATGAGATTTTCATATAAAAAATTTAATGAGAATGATAAATTAAAATTTTGAGATGATTTAATATGTTTTTTGAGTTAAGCTCACGGTATCTCCACTATATATATATATATATATATATATATATAGAGAGAGAGAGAGAGAGAGAGAGAGAGGCTATGGTGCTTCGCGAAACACAAAAATTCTCGTGCTTCGCGTCCGTATCTTGAATTTGAAAGTTCAAACGGTCGATCTAAACCATTGAACATGATTTTCATGTTGAAATATATTTGGAGATCAAAATTTATAATTTTTTGAAAATTTTTGCTATTTTTTAGATGGGTACAAAGTCACTAATTTTGGATGGTGCAGAAATCATTAGATCAGCAAACTTTGTATCCATTTAAAAAAATAGCAAAAATAAAAAAAATATATATACAATTTGATCTCCAAGGATATTTCAATATGAAGATGATGTTTAACAGTTTGGATCGGCCGTTAGAACTTTCAAATTCATAATACAGACACGAAACACGGGAGATTTTGTGTTTCGCGAAGCACCATAGCCTCACTATATATATATATATATATATATATATATCACTTCATTAATACATACCACATAATATGACTAATAAATATTTTATATGCGTTATGTGATAATTGTGACGCATTTTTACTTTATCTTTTGACATATCATATCACAACATGTAAAAAAAATATTTTCATCACCACGTTACATGACGAGATACACCGTAATTTTCACATAACGTTTTTGTTCACTGCACATCGGGTCATCGGCCCATCGAGTAGCAATTTTAAAAGTATACAATTGCGAGGCGATAAGAATGTCCGAGTACATCATCCCATACACGTGAAGAAGAAACCGACGTTATCCATCATTTCCTCAAAAAAAGGGGGCAAAAAGGAAACCCACCGAAGGGCAGCATATCCGGCAACTAAGATATTTTTCTTTTTTTATTATGTCACCTACTTAAACGAATAAATTAGATATTTAGATATCACATCACTATAGTAGTATAAAAATAATTATTATTATGGACAAATAATAGGGTTTTATTTTCATTTTTAATTAAATTATTTTAAATAAAAAAACTTATAGATACTTATAGATCGATATATGTTTTGAATTTCATATAATTTTGTTACCGTTTGATAATTCATCAAAAAACAATAAAAATTTATACAATTTGTAACAGTTCTAATTTAATGACATTCGGTGGACTATCAAATTATATGAAATTTAAATTATTATCAACATATAAGTAAAAAATTATATTTATAAACTTATTTTATTTTGTTTTTTATATTTGTTTTAAAATAAAAGTAGAATCTTATTATTTATCTCATCTAATTTAATTCGAACCTGATCTTATTTGTTCCGAGATTGAATAATGCATAATCAATCCAAAATATAAAAAATAAATATATAAATTGAGCCGAGCTAGTTCGATCCAAATCTGACCCAACTCGATTTTATTTCGTCAAGAAAATCAAAGTGACTTGATCCAATACGATCCGCTAGTTTGTTACCTCTAAATATGTTACATTTCCTCCATTTTCTTTTAATGGAAGTATTATTTATGAATTTTTTTAATGTATGCACGCAATAGTTTTTTATTTATTTATCAATTAGTAATACAATAATTCGATTATACTTTTTATTCGAAAAAAGGTAAGTAATGTGGCATGTAAGAATTAAGAGGCCGAGCTCATTCAAAATCGAAAACAAAAGAAAAAGTAATTTGATAGCCCCACTTAGATATTTATCAATGTACACAAAAACACCCTAGACCAATTCTAGCCAAAAATACTTTCCACAACCTTGCTCTCCCGCCTTATAAAACGAACCATGTAAAATAAAAAAATCGGATCAACTCACAATTGAGCATTTAAAATCCCTAATTATCGCAAATTAATTAATTACGTATATTAGGAACCCTTTGAGCATATACCAAATTTATAAATTTTAAAAGGTGGATTGTGGAAGAATCCCACATTAGTGACGTTACCCACCATTTCCTCAAAAAAAGGGGGAAAAGGAAAGTGAGGGGATCGGTTGATAATGGGTTATTTTGATAACTTTGATCATGGATTTCTAAATAAATATAAAAAAATTATAAATATGTTCTACTATATATGGATTGATGGTCATTCAAATTTCATTATTATTTGATAGTTCATTAAATACTATTAAATTAAAATCGTTGCAAATTACATAAAAAAATTGATGGTCTTTAATGACTATTAAACGATAATGAAATTACATAAAATTTGAATGACCCTCAACCCATTAATAAAAAATATATCTATAATTTTTTTTATTTTTAAATTTTTTATATATTTATTTAAAAATCCATTATCAAAATTATCAAATTAACCCATTTTCAACCGATGCCCTCTCAAAAGGATACCCACCGAAGGACAGCATATCCTGCAAATTTGCAGATATTTTCTTTTTTATTATCCTACTGATTATCGAAATTTAAATAGTGACACCTACTTCAACGAATAATTTAGATATTTAGATATCACATCACGATAGTAGGCGACTAGGCGTTTTGCTCTTTTCCTGTCCAAGTGAATATGATGGAACGCTTAAAAAAAAGGAACAATTATTTCCTCGTATTTAACGCCGAGGTACACGGCGGATTTGATAATTGAATATAGAGACCGGACGGTCCGATCCGTCCCGGACCGGACCGGGACCGTGACCGTGGACCGGACCGGACCGGACCGTGACCGTGGACCGGACCGGACCGGACCGTGACCGTGGACCGGACCGGACCGTGGCCGGACCGTGGACCGGACCGTGCCCTATCACGGTCCGGTCCAACGGTGGGTCGGTCCTCCCTTCACCCGAAAATGGACCGTGCCGACCCGTGGACCGGACCGTGGACCGTGCGGGACCGTGGACCGGACCCCCGAACCGGACCGTGTAAAAATGAAAATAACAATTAGTGTTTTATGTGTAGTTTTAAATAAAATGAAAATAACAATAATTATTGGTGTAGTAAAAAAAATATTTTAGATAACATCAAAATATAATAACTTATTATGTGTAGTTTTAAATAAAATGAAAATAACAATAATTATTGGTGTAGTAAAAAAACATGTTCTAGATAACATCAAAATATAATAACTCACCTCATTTTTAATTAAGCATGTTGATAAAAAAATTTCATTGTATTTTCAAAATTATAATTTTCTGAAATTTTATTTTTTTACAAATTTTTAATTTTTTAGTACTATTAGATTTTTAAATAATTAAAAATAATAACTCGAATTAGTTAAAAATTATTATTAAAAATATGATAAATTATATTTTTTTCCAATTTATAAAAAAAATATTTGGACCGGACCGGACCGGACCGTGGACCGTCCCGTGGGGGTCCGGCCCCCGGGGGCCAACGGTGGGACGGGTTCGGGTTTTTCGAATTTGGACCGCCTTGGACCGGACCGTGCGGGACCGTGGACCGTTCGGGTTTGGACCGGACCGGACCGTGTTCAATACTCTAATTGAATATGGAGAGAGGTGACAAAATTCAATTGTATTTGAGATATTTCATTGGATTAGATTTTATCTGATTTTTTTTAAATTATACTGATCCGATATAATTCGAATTTGATCAAATTCGATTCAATTTGAGATTAAATAATTTATAATTTAATTAAAATTAATTTAAAATTTAATAAAAATAAATATATAAATAGATTTGAACCAGTCTGATTTAATTCAACTCGATTTCGTTCAAAAGTTCAAACTCACGTGATCTGATCTGGCCTGTGACTTGCCACCTCTACATTTCCTCCATTTTCTTTAATGAAAGAATGTTATATGCATTTTTTTACGTATGCATGCAATTATTATTTTTATTTATCAATTAGTAATACAATAATTCGATTATACTTTTTATTCGAAAACAGATGAGTATTGTCGCGTGTAAAAATTAAGAGGCCGAGCTCATTCAAAATCGAACACAAAAGAAAAAGTAATTTGATAGCCCCACTTAGATATTTATCAATATACACAAAACAATCCTTGACCTATTCTAGCCAAAAAATGCTTCCACAATCTTGCCCTCCCGCCTTATAAAAAGAACCATGTAAAATTAAAATTTCGGATCAACTCACAATTGAGCATTGACAATCCCTTGCTCTTACTCTTTACTCACCATTCTTCTCTAATGGACGTAGGATCCAAGCGTAGAAGCATCCGCGGTAAGATATCGATGCCCTTCTACCGAACACAGAAGCCGACCGCTCCATCGGCGGCGGCACCACCTGTCCATACCGTTGCCAAGGCCGTCAAGCCGGTTCCACAGGAGATGAAGCCTAAGTTGGAAGTTGCTGGGGTCGATGTGCATGTGGAGAAATTCAAAGGCGGAGATATGACCAGCGAAGTCGACCGGAGGGCTGCCCACTTCATACTGTTGGTGCAAGAGAGGTTGAGGCGTGAACGGATATCTGATGAAGAGAATTGGAGATAGCATTAGCAGTTGAAATCGATCAGACTAAGGGTTTTAATTGTGGTGTGCTCTTGTTTTATATTGCTGTATGTTAGAAGGTTGTTTGGTGATTTCTGGTTTGCTGCTAATTATAAGTGTATTATGTATTTGCTGTGCACCGGATCTAATGAGTGCTGAATTAGAAATAATTAATAGCAAGGAAGGGCACATAACCATGTGTAAAATTATTAATGGATATAGTTAACGCGTTCAATCAAAGGATGATTTTTTTTTCTTTAGTGCATAATATATATTTCTTCAATCAAGGAATAAATTAATTTTAATGTTGATTGCTTAATTAAGATAATGTTTTCACGCAGTCGTAAATTAAAATTCCAATGTAACAATTCTGAACATTAAAATGAAAAACTTCACCTCCATTTTATTGAAAAGACTTTCGTTGGCTCATGAAATTTTCTTCTCGAATTTCTTATGTTGTGATTATTCTAGGGTTGGAACCAAAGTCTTTGAGGTCAACTTTATTTTATTTTTTAAAAAAA